>JAOTRI020093357.1:0-15259 GCA_028564885.2 Zoanthus sanctaehelenae | reverse complement strand
TTTAAGGCAACATTTGTCAGTGATGTACATCTTTGACTCAGCTCAAATTTTTTATGGGTGTGTGCTAACTTTTAACCAAGATTTACTTTACAATGCGATCATGCACTGTAACAATTGGACCTGGAAAACACATAAAAATGATCATTCTTCAACTTTTACTAATGATTTTTCAAATTTCCAAAGGAATTTAAAATAAGCATTATATATAGTCTAGTATAATAAAATCGCAAGCCAATACAAGGAACTTGGAAAATGATTTTTATGTTGTTCGTGTTACATATTGCATAGTTTTACAAAAGCAATAATACGCTTTGCATGAAAAACATATATTAAGCACCGTGTTGATTTACTGAAAATTAAGTTTAAAAGTCAACAGTGATTTCCTTAATAAAAGTTCTCGCCATTGCATGTTTGCACGCACTAAAAAGTTAAAATATTGTTTTTAGTCTTTTCTAAACAAAATGTTTAGCTGCTAAAATCAAATACTTTTGATTACTTTTTGAAAAAAAACCCCGAATATTTTAGACATTTCCCGCTATACCGCCTTTCACTAGCAGATCAGAGAGTCAGCAACTTAGCAAGGGATTAATTTCAATTTTACAAATACTTCCTTGCAAAGTCCACAGATTGACTATTACAAATGCCGATAAGTTTTCAGAAATGGGCCGCATTATTATGTTGCATCTCCAAGTTAAAGATGGTCGACATGACGAGTTGGATGAAACTGTTACTTCGCCTAACAACTTCCACGTAAAAAATTGCAGCATATCGCCAACCAACAGCTGTTCCGAGTTAATCATTTATGTTTAGGTTAAATTTTAATCAGTTTCGATTGGAAAAGAATATATCACTTTTGGTCTTTTAAAATCCATGAAGTTCAGTTTTTCAACACTACATGCAGGTGCATTTATCGATTCAAATTTCGTTAAGAAGAAGTGGGTAATTCTTACCAACTGTGATTCAACACTGAAATTATTGCAAAAAGCCTTTTAAACCGATGTCCAGAGCGCTTTTTAGTAAGAATCTTCCACATGAGAAAATAAACGAATTTAATCTAAAACACATGCCTAACACACGGTTTAATTTCTCTCCTTCGGAAAAACATCTTAGCTTTAGCTAAAACAATGATTAGGCTAAAAGAGAAGTTAGGTAATTTGAGTCAAAATGTAGCAAAAACACCATTATACTTATCAACATTATGGTACGATTTTTTGCTCGTTTTTTAATTTCTATTTTCGAGATTATCGTGTCCTAATAGGAAGGACTCATAACCTTTTGTCCGTTGGGGTTTTACCCCCTACAGAACAACAGAAAAGCTAATCAAATTATCCGACCGGTATGCTAGAACACTATGGTTTCATACGGTTATACTAAGAGTAAGAGATTGTTATAACTGTCTAGCGCATGAAGTCTCCATTTCGAGATTTCATTGTTCTGAGATCTTTGCTCCATAAACGCAAACCTCAGGAAATTATCTTAGGTGGCAATTTCTGTTAGTAAACGACCACATCAACTGTACGTACAAACTTGTCGGAAAGTATTATGTTAGTAATATTGAGGAACAAATTAAACGCTCGTCATTTTCTTGAGTTTTCTTTTAATTTCCTATGCTACGGTTTCGAGTCAAATTGGTTGACAATAACGCTAATATTATATCATTCTACAAAGTTTACTTGCTGGTATTAGCAAGAAGAAAAACTTTCCTTCCTAGAGTCAAGCTAATCTCCCGAAAAGTAACTGATCACATTACTTAATGCCAAGATGCCTAGCTGTTAGAATTTGTAAGAATGATTTAGTTTGAGTTTGTAAGTAGTTAACTTAAAGTTAAACTTGGACTCTAGTTACGAATGTGTTCTTTAACACGAGAGATTACCTGTGCGAAATTCCTTTGTTTTTCGCTAAAACATTGACTACAAATTTCCAACAAAGGATTGGCGTATCTCGGCAACCGATGCTAGGAGCAAGATTCTATCAGTGAAGTAGACTTCGGCCATAGAAACTCACTCTGAACAATTTTGGTTTGCCTACCTTTTACAAACCAAAGTCAATATTCGCTTAAATGAAGAATTCCCAAGAATATCCGCGCATTAATGTGGTGTATCATTTATTTCTTATCGTATCCGCTCGTCAAGGTTTATCATTTCATCTTTATCTCCATTCACCCGAATAATATCGCTACTTATAGTATATTTTTCCCGGTTTCCAATAAAATGGTGCTGAGTAAAGTCTATTCGTAATAGTTCGCCAAGTTTTAAATTCATTGAAAGTAATTTCAAAGTCACAATACAGCGTACATTTTGGTGTAAATGTGATCACGGCATTGAGATGATTAGCAGAAATAAACACAAATTTTCTGCTTAAATGAAGTAAATTGTTTTCTATGATGAAATAATTTTTCGGAGATCCTCTTCAGACCGCCGAAAGTGAAATCAAAGACATTTTGTGAATATTCTAAGTTATGTTCGTGTTGAATTCATCTTTGAAAGAATACCTGTCTTTCAGTCGAACAGAACAACACATAGTTTAAAGCAGGTGGCACAAAATCAATTTCTTGTTTGTAATGGACGGTTCTTTAAAATTCAGTCCAAAAACAAATGGAAATAAGACACATTTATTTTAAGAATAAATAATGTCTGTGCGCTGAAGCCAATTCAAACACCTTTATCATTGAGGAAATACGAGAAAAAATCAACTTACCTATCCCACATTGGTCACATAGTACAATCTCGTTAGGTCGCGATGAAGATCCGTCCTTGCAGATGATACAAACAATTTCTGCCGTGGTCTCCGTCACTGAAATGACAAAGAGAAGTTTATTTAAATATACACAGCATTCTCTCTTCTTCAGCTATCATGCAAATGTTCCATCGAGGAACTTCCTTGATTAAATCTTTAAGCAAGTTGAAAATGCAAAAACATGAACGCGAACTAACGATGTCTACTGTATTACATGAATTTATTCAGTTGCTTTTGGCAATAAATGAATTGAATGAAGAAACTTTATGAATTAAGGACAAACCACTGTGAATCCTCGAAAAGGGACACTCTTCTATTGAATCATCGTCGAAAATAAGAACACATTTCTGATCATGATTGTCGATTTTCTGAATTTTGGCGTAGAACAATTTATCTTCCCATTCTGCCAGAACCACGTCTCCGAGTGAAAAATTGAATTCATCCATTCCAAGAAAGGGTTGCCCTTAGCCCCTATTTCCGGTAAACAACTCCATAGTATGACTCTGTACAAGTCGAATATCTGTGGGGTAGTTCCCGACGTTACCCGGTAGTGCAAAGCTCAGAACTTGCACGAAAAAGCGCCGTGTTCGACCGACTGTGACAATTCCATACTCTCAGTCTAGCCTCGACCCCATGCCCTCAAGCTTTATGACGTCTAGAGAGAATATTCAAGGTTTCTTTTTGAATAACTTGCTTTTTCTTGGTGTTCCTTTCTCCAAGAACTAACACGAAACGGACTTCATTGTGAGAAGCAAACTTACCTGTTAACACTGGCTAAAGCTTCGAAGACTGAACGAATTTGTCGCTCACTATCTCGTTTCCGCTGGTCAACTCCAATTAATTATGAAATATTTTCCGCTATCAATTTTTGTTTTTACATTTTTATCTTGGCTTTTGTTATGCTAAGTTCAGCGATGCACCTGTACTCCACTTTATAAGTAAGCAATGAATCTGCATGAAAGCTTTGCCTTTTAGCGACCTTATCTTATTTCCCAACAATTCTCTATTTTCATTTCGTGTTAGTTAGTTCACCACCTGATCCAACTGTTTAAATTTTGTCAAAAATTAAACTCAGTTGTATATTTAAGTTGAAATCAACATGCAACAAGCTAAGAGATATTGTTCTTTTTTTCTCGAAAAAGAAAGTCCTTGTCGCTTGTGAGTTCACTCATCATTCACCTTTTTGCTCTTTGTTTTATGCCTTTCGGATTTGACTGCTTACAACAACCATCAATTCTGCTATTCAAGTGAATGATTACGCTTCAAACATCTGCCCGATTGTTTACAAGTTTTTTGGGAAAATGCTGTCATTTATTGCACGTGCCATACTCGCTTCAATACGACAGCCTTCCGGAGGTTTACAATTTTGATATCTGTTTAGTTCTCTCTAGTTGACAGAACCGTTGTTTTAATCTCAACAACAAACATCATTACAGCTACATGAAAAATTGAACCCCAGGAGAAGCGCTTTACGTTTTAAGGCTAAAGGCGTCGTGCACACCCTATTTTGGCGGTTCTTCTTGTTTGGTTCATTTATGTAGTAAATTGAAAAACGAGTTCTATTTGTTTAGAGCTAGATACATCCGCTTCCAAGTACTTTATGCAGAGCGCACTGTGATGCGCTTTCATAAAGTTATTGATGAAGTATTTATTTTAAAAAACGCAGGTGCATTTTCCCATCAAAATCATTTTCGTTCTGAGCAGCTGTCTGGCTCTCCATACTAGTCACATGACCAAAAATATTGATCCCCGGATATATCTGATTGCATTTTGAAATAAAAATTCCTGTTTGAATTTCTGAAATAAAAAGAGAATTTTTTTTTTAAACTTTGGCTAAAAAATTCCTTCTCTAAAAAACTGACACGTGCCTGTTTCTTTTTCAATTAAGAACAGTGCGACAAGATAAAACATAAAATTATGAGCGGAGAAAAGAATAGCTAAATTAAATATTACACATAATTACTACAGGGTTTTCAAAACAAAAAATAAGTTCATCGTGGATAAAGGGCAGCTGGCATAATTCTCTAAAAACGCAGGATATCCGGACTATTTCGTCTTCGTACATAAATAGACAAGACAATCAAATGCGATAAACTTTAAAAAGCCGAAACAGCGCCAATCTTTTGATCTTCTTAAAAGCTGTCTTTACTTTTCCCAGAAGCAAAGAGTTATTTCTAGTTATTGACAGCGATAAAAATTGAATGTTTTTAAACGTGCATTCAAAACCAAAATTTAGACATAACTTGACGGAACTTATGAGACTCTTTAACACTTATAGCAAAATCTATGTCAACCTTTTCTATAGCTTCAATCGTAAAGAAAATTTTTAATTAGAGTATGAGAAATGTAATTCTAAGGAACAAAACTAGATTACTTGGTACATCCTGTTTTTCAATAATATTCTAAACCTTAAAGAATGGAACGGAAATTGAAGCTGTTGAATCAATATGTCTTTTTGCTTTTCTAATTCGCACTAACGAGAAAAAATAGAGAAAATGTCGCACAACTTGTGTCAGAAATGTGCGCGTGGGCGTCTTTAGTAAACAAAAGTAACGCGCCACAATCGTTGCTTGAAAATTAAACGAGGATTATTTCATAACTTAAAAAATTCTGAATCATTTGGAAAGCTAAACAGATAAAAAATAACGAGACAGTTTGGTATTCTAGAGCCTAATCATTCTAGAAACAGCCAGCGCGGCAATTAGAATAAGACAATTTACTTGTTGATAGGCTTGATGATATATGACAACAGATAACATACTAATAAAAAAATCCACTTTTTTTTCATTCACTGATGATACAAAATTTTGAATGATTTTATCAGCGGTTGTAAACAGCAAACTTCCCTTTGAAAACTGCTTTAATTGGAAGAATTTTTGAAATTGTACTTGTTCAATTTTTAATAAGGGCAACTAACACATATAGGACTGCTGTTCAAACAGAGCAAACATTCTAAAACTTTCTTAAGATCTTGTCATAAATATTGTCGAATATAACTCAAAAATTTCTAAGACAGCCATCCATTATGCGTTGTTATGTTAGTAAATCTGATCTAATCTGCTTGTTCACCTTTTGACTGCAAACTTCTGGTATTATTCGACTATTTAATCACGAGTCTTTTTGTAAGTTCAGCAGTCTACCAAAAGATTTTCCTATACAACTTGAATAAAACACAAGCAAACTTTAGTCAAACGAGTTTTCTTCTTGGCTTTGTGCAGCTGTTCTGCTTTGATAATTCATTTGAGCAGCAAAGTGAGAAAATCAGTCTTCATTGTAAGTGCTAACATTGTGTGCCTTTGAATAAAAAGCGATCTAAGAGGCACTAAAAAGCCGAACTGACAACTGACTTTATTGCAGGCCCTCATAGAAACAATAACTAAAATCTTTGTGTCAAACACATCTACATTGTTTATTTATCTTAATTTCAATGTTTTGTATTTTAAGACATGTCCTTAACAATATTCTAACCCAAAAAATGTAACTACGATGCTTGTAAAGAAAAAATCCTACTTCGGAAACGAAATTATTGCGAATAATACGTAGCGTAACAAATGATTTTAAAACTTTTAAAGGAATCGGATTTCAATATATATTTGCAGCTATAAGTGAAAACCCTATTTAATGTCAAACAAGTTATCCGACATGCAAAAAAAAAACCTAAATCATTTATTACTAACGACACAAATTGCTTCATGACACGTAATATATGTCGATGTGGAATAGATTCCAATAAATATTTTGCCAGTATTCCATTATTAAGCGTGCTGTTTTATCTTTTGTTGTGTAATAAATTACTTTTAAGCTTTTAATCCATGGGCAGACTTAGATAATTTACACAACATAAAGAGATCGCAAATTTTCAGCTGCTTTTTCATATATTTTTCAACAAACAGGTTATACAATAACATTCTGATTTTTTCATTTACAAAGTTTGTGCACTTGCGACAAACATTTTTTGAGCATTTTTTTCGTAGTATTATTTCTCTTTTAAACCTAAGAGATTCTGTTCGCATAATTGGGATAATAATTTGGAAGGTCATTAATTGTGTTTCAGTAAAGGTGAATATAATGCTAAATTTTCAAGCTTTTCATTTCGTTTACATCACACCTATTTTGATGTCATTAAAAAAATTTGATCGATACTTTACATATTTTTAGTCTTGCAACGATATTGCAATTAATCAAACAGAACCTTTATTCATCTTCGGTCCCGGAAAGTATTTAATTATAGATTTCATAATGCAGTAAAAACGTTTTAAAACGTGGTCGAATATGACCAATATTTCCGAAAACTCTACTTCTGCACCATAGAAGCTTTGGCGTCCAAACATTTTCATTTCGATTCACAAACTCAAAAATGTTTAAGATTAAAAGTTTTTGCAGCTGATCATGATTCATGAATATTTCAGTTAATTGTTGTATTCTTTTGCCTATGGTGTTATGAAAATATTTGTAGGAACGCAACAGATCGTTCCACAGGCTGCGAATCATCACGCCTTTATACTGGTGGGCATGTGCTTAACACATGGTACAATGAACAGGTGTTATCACATTTATCAGACTTAATAAAACGTATATAAGTCAGCCATAAATATGTTATGGACAACGTTTTAATTATTTTTAAACTATAGTTACAATTTTAGTTTCCTCTGTTTGAGAATATAAAAATTGGAAACAAACAATCTCTTGACGGTTTAAAAGTAATAATCCAATCACATCAACTACCGGCAATCGTACAGTGAAGGTTCAAAGTATCGAGCGAGAGGTTCCTTGTCAATTACAAGAGTTGAACACTCGTGCTTCGCTACTTTATCTCACCGTCCTTGGACAAGCTAGGACTACTGGTTCGGTTGACTAATGGCTCTAAATCCTTTATGGGATACTTAACAGTATCCGTATCATTGTCAGTAAGAACATGGTTATGAGCGATAGCTATGATCAAGCCGCCCCTGGTATCAACGAACATGGACTGAAGGTATAATGGTTTGATCGCATAATTCCGTTTGGGATACTTGGATGAAACCGCAGAATTGTAAATAATAACACCGTTATGAATGATTACTGTGTGGTCCATCAATTGTTACCAAATAACATGAAACTAGAATGTCGGTTCAGTTGCCTAATCTCTCAATCATTTATGGGATACTTAGAGTCCTGGATTAACCCGCAGAATTGTCACTGTAGAAAAAGTTATGAACAATTGCTATGGTCCATCATTGGAATCAATGAATATGGTTTGGTGGCCTAATCTCTCAATCGTTCATGGGATATTACCATTATCCTTATCCTTTTTATCCGTGCATTACTATAATTGCCCTTATCATCACCATCACCATCATCATCACCATTACCACCATCATCATAGCCATCATCATCACCATCATCACCATCATCATAACCATCATCATCACCATTATTATCACCATCATCATCACCATCATCACCATCATCATCATCATCACCATCACCACCACCATCATCACCATCATCACCATTACCACCATCATCATAGCCATCATCATCATCATCATCACCATCATCATCATCATCACCATTATTATCACCATCATCATCACCATCATCATCACCATCATCATCATCATCATCATCATCACCATCACCACCACCATCATCACCATCATCACCATTACCATCATCATCAACACCATCATCATCGTCGTCATCACCATCATCATCATGATCACCACCATCATCATCATCACTATCATCACCACCACCATCATCACAACCATCATTACTAGTGTTAACATTAAATGTTATTTTCATTTTATCTTAGTTCCCGACATATAAACATTATACAGGAGAGAGGACATGGCGTTATGATTAAAATTTGCACGGCACTAATTACAGTTAGTAAGCGCAACGAAATGGATCATACTCGAAACGTCAAAAGTCTCATAGACAGAAAAACTAAGCTAAAAACTAAATCCTTATACAAGCCAAGTGGCCCATGGGGCCAGCACTTATCTCCAGTTTCTGTAGTATTAAAAGACTCCCCCTGGACGGGATACTAAGCCATCGCAGGTTAGTACTCATTTACCAACCTCAGAAGGAAAGAAAGCTGAGTAAGCTTAGGCGGAAAAGGTCACACAAATACTCGAATCTCGGCAAAGTGCCGGGATCGAACTGGGATCATGTGGTAGGAAAGCAGAGATCTTACCAATTGTGCCAACCACGTCCGCCCACGACAGACAGAAAAACAGCCGTAAATGCAGGAGGCCAAAGATCACAAGTGAACAAGAATGAAATAGAACCAGACGGGACCAAGTCGTTGAATGTGCATGGATGCACGGATCAGCCGTTGCTTTGAATGTGGATGCACGCATGGACAGCCGTTGCATTGAATGTGGATGCACGCATGGACAGCCGTTGCATTGAATGTGGATGCACGAATGAATAAATAGATTGATGGTGTTGATAATATCAATATATGGGTGGCAGATGGATGGATGATGGTGTTGATAATATCAATATATGGGTGACAGATGGATGGATGATGTAAAATAGGTGGTTTATTGATGATATCGGTTTGACTGGTGTTGGATGGATTAACAAATAAATAGATAAATGGACGGCAATAGTAAAACACATGATGTATGGATGATGCTAAAAGATGCATTGTGTATCAGTGGACAATCAAAAGGGTGGGTGTGTGAATAGATCAACGGATAATCTTAGTTAATTGAAATGTAGATTTACAGATGATTAAATGAATTGATGGAGAGTTCCGGTAAGATAAGTAAGAGATCAATGGATGATTAGATGAGTGGTGGATGTACATATAATTTGATCGACGGATGTTGCTGTTCAGAAGGATGGTAGATAAACAGAAGAGTAAATGAAGAAACAAGATAAGCAGGTTATATAGGAGATCCATCGGACAGACGGATGGATAGAGAAATGAAAGGATTGATACATAAATGATGTTAGATAGAAAGTATGGTAGAAAAACAGATGCGTGAATAGAAGGTGGGATGTAGCTGGATACCTCGAGCCAAGTACATCAATTTACCTTGTTAGTTAAATGGATAATAGACAAAGGACTGAGTGAATTGATAGATGATCCGATAGTGCAAGTTGCATGGATGGTGGATGGATCCACAGTAAAAAGTTAGTAGAATGAATTACAATTTGAATCACTTGCACCAGCTTTGAATTCAAAACTTTAAAAATCTGGTTTTCAACCCTTCATAGGGATTCCTGCCTCTAATATTTCTGCATTGGAGCCTTTAAGTCCTCTAAATAACATGAAAACTATGTTTTTTATGTTCCCAATATCTTTTGTCACCTTGGCAAACAGAATGATTATGCATTATTTACAATGTATGGCAACACGTGGTCTAAAGTCAACAAATGTCAAGGAATTGATTGTTAACGCAAAATCGTTTGTTAGTCTTCAAAGCCAAAATTCACTTAGAATGCCTCAAATTTATTTGATCTTATCAAAAGATATGTTCACAACATGCTTTGAATCCGTATTCTTCTCAAACAACAAAAAATGTCCGAGATTATAATTATTTTATCAACTACTGAAATTTGTATCTAGTGGTTGATTAAATCTTAGACTTTATTAATTATGCATCTTTAAAACAATAATACTTTATTTCTACTCGTTATTCGAATCAATTGAACAAAAAAACTGTCCTCTCGAATTACTTTTGCTTTCTTTGTATTCATTACTGATAATCTATCTACGTTAGCAGAAACTAAGTGCAAAATATCTAAAGTCTAGAATGTCACGCGAGATCCACCGACATGAGAACGAATGCCGGCTTATCTCTAAAAAGTTCTTGGAAATATTCAGTAGTCTTTTTAGACAATAATTTAAATCTGGTGTTTGCTTTGTGGTATTTGCTGTTGCTGTGAATTTTTTTTACTTTCAGAAAAAAATGCAATTAATGGCTCTTAGGAGAAAAAATTCAAATGGGATTTAGCGGCCACGCGGTTCTTTCTGCACTTAACAAATTTGGATCAATGTACCTGTTAAAAACAACAGAGTTTTTAAGAGAGCTTTTGAAAACGTTTGGTCGAATCAAAAGAAACGGCTAAATATTCATAAATAAATTCCGTCAGCTTTTGTCTTAACGAATTGTAGCTGATAGCTTTGAATAGTGAAGATTATGACATGTTTAGGGATATAAACAGAAGTCTTAATTTCATACTGCATAAAAATTAGAAGCTAGCATTATTACATTTTGTTTTAAAATAAGTCGTTTAACTTCTTAAAACTTTTGTGAGTGAAGAGATCTCGTGAATCAAAGCACCTGCTTCTATCGGGTTATAACACCATCAACACATGTTACGTGTCAAAAAGCAACATCCTCTTTGATGGAAACAAATATCTTCCGGCTAGGATTGAGTTGTTTGATAAATTAAAACTTGAACATTTAAATTAAGCTAGTACAAGTAACGTAAAATTAAATTTGTTCAGTTTCAAATCTCGTGGCGCAACTTAGTATATTTTCAAAGGCAAGACACAGATTTTAAACAAAAATCAGTTTTATCAAGTACAGATTACGCTACCTTAGTGCCACTGATTGATAACACAAGGCCGCCGCCTGATTAGCCTAGTTGGTAAGGTGCCAGTCTATCGTGCGGGAGGTCTCAGAATCGAATCGCGGCCGGACCAACACTTAGGGTCTTAAAACAATTGAGGAGAAAGTGCTGCCTTTGCTCTAACATCTGCAAATGGTTAGACTTTCGCGTCTTCTCGGATAAGGACGTTAAACCGTAGGCTCGGGAATAAAGAACCTTGGAACCCCTGTAGGTTTCTAAATGTTGTAAAAAACGAAAAAACTAGGATGTGTTAGGAACGCAGTGAGCTTTTTTGTTTTATGCATTTACGTTCATTTACGTTGCATTTACGTTCATTTACGTTGCATTTAAGAGAGACTTTCTCTCTTAAATTGGCTCGTTCCTGGACCTCAAAGTTTTTATGTACTTCTTTGTCTTCGCATGGAATTATCTTTAATGTTTATTTAGGGTTGGTTCAGATTTCTCGTGGGTGTATCCATAGAAAAAACACAAACAAAAAGTTACTAACTTTTTAACATGTAGTCCGAGGTCACTGCTTTGCAAGGCAAAGATCTTGCAAAGGTTTGAATTCGATTTTACATATCAAACAGAAAAACTACCTAAAATGTTATAAACTGACTGCTTCACAAGAAACCCAATTTTCAACCTTTTTGGACGTGCGCCAAAAGCCCGCCCAACTACTCAAATCACAACATTCGTTGAAGTAACGAATAGCTTATTAAAAGTCATTTTGATTAATATATTCAGTGGTTTGAATATTTTGAATACTCGGCCGTAGTTCAACCTAGAAACAAAGGTTATAATCCAGCCGGCGAAGCCGGCGTAGGTATACTAGGGGGGTGCAAATCCTGTGCTTCGACCTCTATAGACTCAGAGATGGCAGGGCCAATCTTGGTGAAACTTTCAGGAATTGTTCAGGGCAATAGTGTGCACGTCCTCGGCCAAAACAATTAGGGCTAGTTATCCTACCCTTGAATATATCATTTGTTTTCTATTTCCCACAGACAGACTGCTCTAGGGGGTGGAAATCCTGTGCTTCGGCCTCTCCAGACTCAGAGATGGCTGGGCCAATCTTGGTGAAACTTTCAGGAATTGTTCAGGGCAACAGTGGCACGTCCTCGGCCAAAAGATTAGGAATAGGATTACTAGGCTTGAGGACTTCGACTTACCAAATTGAATAAGCAATTATTTGGAATGAATAAAACTTTAATAAAATAGTCCTTGTGTTCAAATAAAAAATCTTTTTAATGAATGTGTGTTCTGGCGCTGCACTCGGACAAGTTGCCGGCTGGAGAATCGTCGCTCGTAGCGACGCTTACTTGATATGATTATACGTTGTAAGTAAAAATTTTCTAGCGTGTCTGCAACACGAGGGGAGTTCATTTCTGCGCTTGAGTGTTGACATTTCCGACCTGCATAAAATGAAAGCCTTCTCCAACAAACACAGATAGCATCTCTTATGTTTTTTCAAATATCTTCGATACTAACCGCTGTTTGTGGCAGGCGCCTAAGGATTGCTCTGCATGGAGCATGAAACTCGGAGAAGCGAATAAATGACCAAATAAAGTAACTCTTGCATTATAAATAAATAATTGTTGCTCTAGCTCAGCTATTGAACACTTTTATAGCACAAGTTTTAGTGGCCATTATCATGATTTATTATATATTTTCAACGTGTAATCGATACAGATGAGCTAATACCTATATTAAGTAGCTTTCATTTCCGACATAATTTCTTACTTTTAGTACTGTGTAATGCTCCAAATACTCCTAAATTGCCATTTGCAAATATTTTCACACATAAAGGATGTCAATACATTTTCGTCTTTCCATTTCTGTTGAACTTTCCGTTGAGGTTCTTTTAATTTGCTTTCTTACTTTGATCTGCATCATCAGGATCAGTTATATCTGCAACGTTTTTCTTCCCAACTATAGAACAAAAATCAAAAATAGATCTCTACACCGCTTCATTCTTTTTAATTTATGCCTTAATTTTTTTTTACGAGATGCAGCGGGAACTAGGCCGACCACGTGCTTCAAAACCTGCGCTTACGAACATTTGTGTGTACATCCGCTGAGGATGGGGGTGGAGACATGCCGAATATTACATTAGTTTTACGTCTGAGTCTGAATAATTGCATTTTTCTCAGATTTGTTTGCCCAAGAAAGCAGATAAGCTTCATTTGTTCATCACAATGTTATTAGAAGTATAACTCTTAGTTCATCAGTCACAAAGGCTCCAAACACTTTTGTAGTGGCAGGAAGAAGTTCAAAAAATCTAGTGGCCAGCGCATATTTTTTGGTGGCATTGGCCACCTATAGGTGGATGTTATGAAACAATAGCAGAATAACAATTACAAGTGGCACATTGAAGGTTAGATGTTGAAGGTTTGGATATGCTTAAATTTTTTTTGAAAATCGAGGTAATAATTGGATTGTTTTAACCCTATCTAGCCTGGGTGGAGGGGGGGTTGATTCCTCTCCGGCCCCCAGCTGGGTTTTCAGCCATAACTTCTGCACTATTCAGAGAATATTAATGAACTTGGTGACTTTTTTGGAAATTTTATTAGGAATTTTTTGATAAAAAATTATGATTTATTACTGTACGTTGTATACTGTTACCATGGTGACCAAAACCGAAAAGCTGTTATTGCCGTTTTAGTATTTGCGATTTTCAAAAATTTTTTTACACTTTTAACTTTGTAATTACAAGAACGTTAGGATTTTCAAAACAAAACTTGATTTATGAAAATTTATGCAATTCGATACATTATGTCGGAAATGGTGTATTATTGTTAAAGTATAAAGATTTTGAAAAATCTTTCCTCAATTATGTTTTTTGTACATATATTCACTATATATTGCTATACAGAAGAATAGCACCTTATTTTTCTGTTTGCGGTTTTTTTAGTAAAATTTTTAAAATGCGACCAAGATAAAGCAGTTTTTTGTTGTTGCCATGGGCAACGTCGCACTTAACATATCTCAATGATAGCTTAATTTACACAAAATCTTGCAAATTCCAAGCGATACACGTCAAATAATGAAGATATATAACCTAAATTGATTATTTAGAGTTCGTATCGGATCATTTTACATTTAAGTAACAACAATAAATATTCAATGTTGTCAAGGCAACACAAATTTTTTTTGTAAATACAATTTTTTTCTTAAATAGGGATTTTTGCTAACATTATTGGTCTTTTTGTGATTTTTTTCCAGTTTTTGAAAATTTCCTACGTTTCTAAATACGGTAACACAAACAATAAATCTTGGGAGTCACAATGCATTGTGGGATTTCGTCATCAATACCTCATACCATAATCATTATATATAAATCACAACATCTCTTCCTGTCTTTTCCATTGAAATAACTCGAATAAATAGCTCCTATGCTCATTTCAGTTACAGATCTAGAATTAGATTTAATTAGAATTAATATTTTATTTATGTAGCACTTACTTGCCAGTCCCCAAACCGTCAAGCCTGCATATGATTGGTATGGATCAGGGGTTTATATATATTTAATAGGGTTCTACGTTTAGTCAGTAACCTAACCGTTTTACTTATTTTTAGTGCTATCTGATCAATGCGATTTTTCCACGTTAGGGAGCTGTCTACCAAGAGACCGAGATATTTCACATATATTGCTTAGATTCGAGATCGACTGGCATTTTTTTTTGTCATTCATCATGGTTTGAATAAGGTGGGATAGTGCTTTTTGATAGGGACAAAAAATCACGTAATGAGATTTAAGGACGTTTAAGGTTAAACAATTTGATGTAAGCCAGTCCGACACTTTATGCAGTTCAAGATTAACCACTCTTTCAAGTGATGTTAGGTTTTCGTCAGAGTACAGCATATTAGTATCGTCTGCAAATAGGTAAAAGCTGAGCTTATCAGAAGCAAAATGGATATCGTTCATATAAAGGCGGAACAAAACGGGTCCAGGAACTGAGCCTTGGGT
>JAOTRI020093346.1:0-15259 GCA_028564885.2 Zoanthus sanctaehelenae | reverse complement strand
TCCTTACATATATACTTCTATATTTTCTTCACATAATAATTTCAAAATTTAAACACATAACCAGCAATGAAATATAGTATTTTTTTCCCTGTAAAAGATAAAAATTGAAGTGCGAATAAAGTATTATTATTATTATTGTTGACATAGTAGGTTACTTTGAGGTAGCAGCTCAGCAACTAAAAAATATTAGTCTTCAGGAGGAAATTAGACAAGCTATGATAGAAAAGCAGACAGCAGTAACAAAGTGAGGGGAGGAAATTTGCGCTGTAAGTTCTGCAACAGACAGCATGCACCTGAGCGAAGCAAGTGTATTGCATGGGGCCGGACATGCAATACCTGTGGACAAAAGAACAACTTTACTGCATGGTGCACCGCACAACCACGTGTAAACTATGTAGAACACGAGGATGATGTTGATGAGTATGTTAGCAATGTAGATAGCAGTGAATGTACCAACCAAATTGAAACAGATGACTCCCAAAACAAAGCCTTTGCAACATTAGTACTAAACAAAAAAGAAGAAAAGTTCCAGTTGGACACAGGTGTGACCGTAAACGTTCTATCGGAGAGTAAATTTGCTGCCCTGTTTGGAAAACACCCGTTGAACTAATAACAAGAATGCAAAACAACATTAATCATGTACAATCTTGTAATTGGCAAAAATATAGTCAAAGTTATCAACCCCAAATACAACAGAAGTTACAGTATAGAATTTATTATCGTCAAAGGAAACTGCAAGTCATTGCTAGGGTTGCGAGCAAGTCAACAAATGTACTTATTGACAGTAAATAACCACAACATCGTCGCAATTGAGTAAAGCATTTGTATTGCAGGCAAACTTAACCAAATCATTTATAACCAAAGACTACCAAGATTTATTCACAGGAGAAGAGAAACTAGCAGGGAAACTTCACTTAGAGGTGGATAAAACAGCCAGACCAGTGCAGTTACCGACGAGAAGAGTTCCAGTTGCATTGAAAGACAAACTCAGACATGAGCTAGAAAGATTGATAACCATGCAGATCATAGCCAAGGTCGACTGTCCAACCGAGTGGATCTCTGCAAGAGTACTCACAACAAAAAAATGGAAATGTCAGACTATGCATTGATCCCAAACCTTTGAACAGTGCACTAAAGCGAAATGTGTACCCACTCCCGATTATAGATGATGTCTTGCTACTGTTATCAAAAACACGCATTTTCACTGTCCTGGATGCAAAAAATGGCTCCTGGCACACAGAGCTAGACAAAGAGAGCAGCTACCTCATTACATTTGGGACACTATCGGGGCGTTATCAATGGCGGCGCCTCCCCATTCGGGTGTCACCTGCCCCTGAAGAGTTTCAGAGACGAATGGTCATTGCCTTAAAGGGTCTAGAGGGCCAAAAGGCAATTGCTGATGACATAATTGCGTTTGGTTCGGGAGATAATGATGAAGAAGCCTTAGAGGACCATGACAAGAGTTACTAGCTGTACTCGACCGATGCCGTGACCGAGGCATAAGATTTAACTCGGACAAAATGCAGTTTCATAGATCAGAAGTGAACTACCTTTGCCATGTAATTTCTGCTGAAGGTTTGAAAATCGACTCACTTAAGATAAAGGCCATACATGCAATACCAGATCCCTCTGAGAATACTAGGAATGGTCAACTACGTACAGAAATTTGCACCAAATCTATCTGAGGTAACTACTCTGCTCTGAGAATTAATAAAGAAAGACACAGAATTTTCCGGGATGAACATGTCCGTGGAAAGTGCTTCAGCGAGATTAAGACAACACTAATACAAGCATCAGTATTGAAATACTTTAACCCTACCGTTCTCAAGTACAATGCCTCCCAGAGTGGCCTTGGTGCTTGCTCCTACAAAATGGACAACCGATAGCATAAGCATCTAGATCACTAACTTCCACTGAGGTGCAGTACGCACAAATGAAAAAGAACTCTCGGCCATTGTTTTTGGTGTGGAGAAATTCGAAGGCTGCACCTACGGCCAGAAAGTATTAGAAGAAACTGACCACAAAACTCTGGACAACATTATGAAGAAAAGTCTACTCGATGCACCAAGGCGACTGCAACGCATGCTTTTACGCTTACAGAAATTTGACCTTGGAGTTGTGTACAAAAATGAAACAGAGTTGATTGTTTATTGCGGAAACTCTGAGTTGGGCATATCTTCCTATAACCAATTGTGAGAGAGAGAGATTGACTGAGAGGAGGTAATAATAATGGGAAATAGATCCCCAGTTTTGAAGTCGAAACTGAATATGTTAAAATGGCTTAGTTTCTCCCTGTCAGAAATGAAACTCTAAAAGGTATAAGAAAAGCAACAGAAAATGACGCTGATCTGAAAACCTTAGCCACTTTAGTTAGAAAGGGATGGCCAGACAAAAACACTAGAGTACCCCCTCAGACCCGCAATTATTTTACCTTTAGAGAAGAACTGACAGTTTAGAGAGGACTTGTTTACAAAGGTGAAAGAGTAGCCGTTCCCACTAGTGTGAGACAGGATATTTTAGAAAAACTGCACCTCAGTCACCGAGGAATACAGGGAACCATCAGAAGTGCTCAAGAAGCCTTTTATTGGACAATTGCAGGAATGAAGAAAGACATAACAGGATACATTTCCTTATGCAGTACCTGCAACACATACAATTGTCAACAACAGAAAAAACCTTTGATAAGTCACGAACTAGCATCGTGACCATGGCAAAGCATCTCAGCTGACCTGTTGGATTTTGTGGCCAGATTTACCTAGTAACTACAGATCGGTGACAACAATTTTTTTATTTCTTACAAATCGGTACTCCAACGTCTTTAAGGTGGACTAGTTGATATACGAACGACATAGAAAACAGTTATCAACAAGCTAAAGCCACACATGGCTCGATATGGCCTACCCGAAAGGGTCACTACAGATAATGGATCACAGTTTGGTTGTGATGAGTTTACAAAATTCTCTAAGAGCTTTGGTTTTTAACATACCACAAGCTCCCAACATTACCCCCAAGCCAATGGTAAGGCCAAAAATAGTGTGAAGACAGCAAAGTCTATACTTCAAAAAACCTTTGATACCGGAGTAGACCCAGAACTTGCATTATTAGATTTCCGAAACACTCCAACAGAAGGAATGGGGACTTCACCCGCACGGAGATTACACAGTCGAAAAACAAGGAGACTGATACCCTGCGTGAGCATTTGCTACAGCCAGAGGTAGTACCGAAAATACAAGAAAAACTCCATCAAACCAAAATTCGCCAATCTTACTACTACGATAGAAACTCAAATGAGTAAAAACCTCTACAGGTGGGAGATGTAGTTCTAGTTAGGACAACTACTGGGGAAAAGTGGTTCAAAGCCAAAGTAGAGCATAATGTTCATGTTCGGTCCTACATGGTCCTCTCAGAAAATGAAGTAGTGTACAGGAGAAACCGACGGCACCTGCGAATAGTACAAGAATCCTTTACTCTCCAAACTGAGGAAACAGCAGCAGACCCACCAGCTAACTGTGATGAAGTCATTGTAGAACAGGATAGCAACCCCCAACTACCTCAGCAGTATAACAATATAGAACCTCCATGACCAAAATACTAAGGATCAACGACCTCAACAAAATCCAAATGTAAGCGACCTGGGGACTGGCCAATATGTCACAGCTAGTGGAAGAGTTGTAAGGAAACCTAGTGCTCTTAAAGACTTTGAGACACAGATTGTGATTGACTTTGGGGCACAAAAAGACATATAGTTTGACAAAGTTTTTATTTCATATTTCCCGTTGTGGTTTAGTTTTGTTGTGACACGCGGTTACTTCCTGGCGCATGCGAAGCTGAACAGTTGAACATACCATGTGCTTATAGCCAATATTGCGGACTAAAGTTATTTTAAAAAGTTGTTATTGTTATGAGTTTACTTATGGAGAAATTTACAGAACGTTACAATTCACAAACAAAAATTGGTCAAATAATAACTTTACAAACGGGGCTACATACTCAAGGAAAACATTTGGGAGTTTCTTTCTCGACAATCTTGATTGAGATTCTCTGGAATCAAAAAAAATTTTAATTTGCAAGCGCTTGCAGTCATTAACAGTATAAAAACAACATAACGTCAACTCTCAATATTGCGGACACCCTCGAACCGTTAGTTTGTATAGGTATCCATCCCAGCCAGAATCTCAAACATCCTTTAGTTGAAACATTCAATTATTCAGTTCCAATCTTAATCCACCTGTTCCAACGTCCAATCCTTAAATTCAAACATTTAATTCTTCAAACATTCAATTATTTATACAAACGAATGTTTTCAGTAATTTTAAATGTCAAACTAACAACTTGACGTTGCGACCGTATCTCACGATCTTCATCAGGAAAACTAACAACCTGTCACGTGATGGAGTATGTCACGTGACAGGCGGCTGTCAATCAAATTCACTGCTCTGTTACACAAACATTAACATGGATGCGCATGGTGTCCCAAATCGCAGCCAACTTATACATGGAAGCCATTGAGATTACTGCGTTGAGTAGCTATAGTGGCACTCCCCCTAAGTTATGGCTCCGCTATGTAGACGATATTAGTCCTAGAGAGTGGAGAGTTTAGACAGTTTTTCCAACATGCACCTCAAAAAACTGGACCCTAACATTAAATGTACCCAGGAAAGCCTCATTAGTAACTCCTTGACTTTTCTTGACTGCCTCTTCTCTATCAGAGTCTTTGTCAACATCAGTGTATTGCAAACCAACTCACACTGACCAGTATTTGCAGTTTGATTCACATAACCCTCTGATTCACAAACTCGGGGTCATCAGGATCCTGGATCACAGAGCCAACACAGTCATCAGTGAAATAAATAAGCAAAAAAAGGAAAAGGCATACATTAAAAGATCTTTGCGCAATTGTGGTGTCCAGAATGGGCTTTCCAAAAGGTGAATACGAGGAACATCCGAGGTACGAAAAGCGTTGAGTGGGTCAAAAGGGGTTAAGGTTAAGAATAGGAATCCCAAGGAGAAACGAGCTAATGTTGTATATGGTGTCAGGTGTGGGGGCAAGGACTGTCAGAAACACTATGTTGGAGAGACCAAGCAGGCCCCGGGTACAAGGATAAACCAGCATCTAAGACCAAGCTCTAATCCAGCCAAAACGTCAGTGGTGTATACCCATCTGAAATCCGCTGGTCATCCATTCAGCTTGGAAAACGTGGTGGTCCTTGACATGGAGGAGCAGGGGTACAGAAGGGGAGTAAAAAAGGCCATTTGGGAGAGAGGGGGGGGGGCTAAGACACGCATTGTTGCACACGTGGAACAGAGCAGTGAATTTGATTGACATCCGCCTGTCAAGAGAAATACCCCGTAAAGTGACAGGTTGTTAGTTTTCCTGATGAAAACCGTGTGATACGGTCGCAACGTCGAGTTGTTAGTTCGACCTTCAAAATCCAGTAACTGATTAAATTTTGTTTTACTGTTTATTCAATTATTTAGTTCAAACATTTAATTCTTTAGTTCAGATTCTTAATGCTTCAATCTCTGTGATTAAAAATGTAATCGCTTAGTTACAACATTCAATTCTTTGGTGCAAACTCGTAATCCTTCAATTCAAACATCTAGTCATAGAGTTCAAACTCGACGTTCGTCAAACTCGACGTTCGACAAACTCGACGTTCATCAAACTCGACGTTTATGAAACTTGACGTTCGTCGCTTCGTAGCTCGACATATCTGTTGTGTAGAAAGACTGGAAATGAAAAGAAACAACGACAAACGTACGTGCGGAGTACGGTAACCCAATCCTTTGCTTATGTGGTTAAAATTATTAAACTAAGGTACATTTAATTTGAAAAAAAAATCAGTAGTGATCAAGTTACCTTGAAAGAAGCTTTAAGTTTATTTCCTACCAACTATCACATGTTACATTTCGCCTTGTGTTTCATACTTTCTTTCATAAAAAATTTATATTTTGATATCTATTGCTGCAACTTTGTTGCACACCAAACAATGGCAATGCGTTAATTTTGTTTCATCGTCAGAGCGAAACCAGTCTTTGTAGTTCGGATTCAAGCATGCAATTTGTTGACATCGCATTCCCTCCCGACGGCTAACTTTTCCTATCGGTTTTTGTTTCTTGGCCGTGGCAGAATTCAACCCGCGGCAAGGGAAAACTGCGAAATTTGGATTGCATCCGGTAAAGGTGACAAAACATACGCGTACCGGTAATGTCAATCACTCCAAACAGCTTTAAAAGATGCGCACGTTTGGTAACTTAAAATATAATTTACAACAAAAAAAACAAGATCTATTTTTAAACAATTTTATACCAAGAAATTTAACAGAAAATACATGTTAAGTGGTTAGCGTTCAAGATGTAAAACTTCCTGATAGAAAGAAGTCACTATTTTTTTAAACAAGTGAAAAGCAGTCATTGAAGTATTTAAAACAGAACCAGACAAAAAAAACTCTCTCCCATATGAAGATCAATGTTGCAAATGTAAAGAATTGGAATAAAAAATATATATATATTTTTAATAATAATAATAATAACTTAGGATTTATGTAGCGCCCTTTTCATATGGATATGATCAAAGGCGCTTTACAATGATCAGTACAAGGTTTGACAGTTGAGGGTCTTAGATAGTCCGCTGGAGCGGCTCACAGATAATATCATCAAGAAATGCCCTCAGAAGAACAGACAGACCATAACACCAGGATCACTACCCTGCTCTTTTTGACAAGTGCGTGGTTTCTTTTAATTCCCTCGACAGAGTGATCGAGAGACTGAACCTACGGTTTAACTGGCACCTTACCAACTAGGCTAACCTGGCGGTGGTAATGCCACAATTGCACTTGTTTTGGTCTTCTCATTTTTTGAGAGGGGATTACTGTACTGCGACGTACGTTTGTCGTTTCTTTTCATTTCCAGTCTTCCTACACATGAGAAAGGTCGAGCTAGTGCCAGTTTCGAAGCGACGAGCGTCAAGTTTGACAAACGTTGAGTTTGATGAACGCGGAATTTGACGAACGTCGAGTTTAATGAACGTGGAGTTTGACGAACGTCGAGTTTGAACCCAAGGACTGGATGCTTAAATTAAAGGATTAAGAGTTTGCACCGAATAATTGAATGTTTAAACTAAAAGATTAAATGTTTAAACACAAAGATTGAAGGATTAAGAGTTTGCACCGAATAATTGAATGTTTAAACTAAAAGATTAAATGTTTAAACACAAAAAAAAGATTGAAGGATTAAAAGTTTGAACTAAATAATCGAGTATTTGAACTAATCGATTAAATGTTTGAACGTAAGGACTGGATGTTTGGATTGAATGATTAAGAATTTGAAATGAATAATTGAATGTTTGAACTAAAGGATCAAATGTTTGGAATTTTGGCGGGGATGGATACCCATACGTTTGTGTCCGTAATAGCGGGGTGTCCGCAAAGGGGGAGTTGAGTGTATATTCTAATTTCAAATGATAGAAAAAAGTAGTGATACCGCCGCCTGGTTAGCTCAGTTGGTAAGGTGCCCGTCTGCTGTGCGGTAAGTGTCGGGTTTGATTAACGCCTTTTTAGGGAATATGCCCTAGCTCTCGCTACTTGTAATGGTGTTAGTTTTGAAAATATTCCACCAATCTTTGCACTTTAAACACAAATTGCTGAAAATTTTTGATAATGTTTTGTAGCTCAAAACTGAAAGCGCGTGTGATAATCAATAAATACTCCACGTCTTTTCAAAACAGCTACCAAACTTTGGGCACATGTACAGTAGGTTATTTTGTAAGTTAAAATTTTTTTGGACAATGTTTCTAATGGTATTTATTTTATTCTGCAGAATGCTGCCACCGCTCATGTCAAGTCTTATCGAGTAAGTCTAAATCAAAGTCTTGGCCTGTTTGATAGCTTAACACTCAGCCACTGACCTTTTATTCTAAATGTTCTCTGGCAATCATCTTAACAAATATATTTCACTGTTATATAGCTAGTTCATTTTTAACTCGAATGCTCTCTATCCTTGGCTAAAACACGGTGTATATCTATAATATTGTGATGAAGCCTAACAACATACATTGCATTTCGCATATAGAGAGGAGAAACTCTGTGAACCTTGGCCCAAACATCTACGTGATCCTTTTACGTCTCAAATATGCATGTATGACGTATTTCCAAGATTTGACCCAATCAGGAGCGAATTTGATGGTAGGTAACAAAAACTGTTTCACATAATGTACACCATGAATACTGTAGGATATGAGCTAACTTCTTTAGTAGCACAGTGGCTCATGAAGACGGATCGACCTTATTTTGACCGGTCTCAATTCTTTAGTGAATAATCCATCGCAAGTTAACTCCTAGCAAACTTTGGTACTCATTTAATTTTTCCTGAAAGCTGGAAAGCTAAGTTTACATAAGAACTAAACCAATTATGAGATACCCATATCAATATGCGTGCTGTAATTGGTAAAGTAACTGTCGTTTTTAGTGCCGGTAAATCAAGGCAGAAAACAATACTTTGGAACGTATGGCATCTTTACTTTGGAAGAAACAATGCAAATAAAAATGTCAATAAAGAAACAAACCATGACGAACTGTAATTTATTTGTTTTTTTAAATGTGCTTGTGGGGGCGAATATCAACGTTTAAACGATATCTGAATTTATTACCCACAGGTATACGGATCTTGAAAACACACTTGACACAACAAACTGTTCACTTTATAGCAGCTGAATTGTATAGAAACTTTTGGCAGAAAGGATACTATGTTAATGATTCGTAAGAAGACGCCAACCCTTGACTCGTTAATGACAACACAAATCGTTAATTCATTACGATCCACTTGCTTTCAGCTCCTCGGTTCTCAGCAATAATTCCCAAATGTCAATCTTCTAACGGTTGCGAGTTTGATTGTGGACTGCGATGGCAGTGTTCGTTAAGCCGTTGTAATGTCCATTAAGCGACTAAGCGGTTTCAAAACTAAAACAAGAGCATGTATTAACATCTAAACCTAAAGAATATGACAACTGTTTAATTGCATCCGTGTCCTGTAGCACAACAAAAAACAATCTCGCTGTGGTTGCAAAACAAACCAAACAAAATATTTCAATTGCCAACCACGAGGCAACTGCCACAGGTGGCCCAAACTAACCAAAGTTGGGCTTAGGCCCGTTACTTGAGAAACGGCCGTAACATACCCGGCTTCAAATATTTAGTAGATATTTCCTACTTTACAAAACCTAATCTCTAAAGTTCCATCCTGTAGTAGGGTCACAAACTTGTGAATCGGTCTTCTGAGAACACCCATAGCCGTCCGAAGAACCAATCCCGCACAAATCCCAGCTTGTCTGTCTCACCTCAGTTACTCGGCCCACTGACCACGTACTACGGGGTGCGTTGTTGTCTTAATTCAGCACTAAATCTCCTACAAATAGATTCCGTCTCGGTTATAGCCATTTGTTGCGTTCTTGCAGATTCACCAGGTACTCTTTCTTCCATCTCCTCCAAAACGTATCATTAGGGTACTAAACCGGGCGCCAGACATGACGCATTTAGACATCAGGGCCCAGTTGTTCAAAAGCTGATTAGCACTAATCCAGGGTTAAATGCTTAATCCACGAATTTTTTGTTTTCTATCTAACAAGGATAAATTTTAGCTGTAATTTGGGAATTAACAAGACTTTTCCTAGAATAATCCAAACAGTATTCATAAATAGCTGTTTACCTTTTCTTAAAGAAGAAATTGCTGTTTGAATTTTTGCTTAACCCAGGGTTAAACTTAACCAGCCTTTGAACAACTCGGCCCAGATCTATGGAAGTTACCCAATGGAGGTAACACTACTCTGGACTTCCCAGTCAATACCTGATTTGGAGTCAACGGATTCAGATCTTTTGGGTTGCTTGATTCAATGGTTAACGGTCGTGAGTTGATCGCCGACTCCACCTCATACATCAGCGATCTGAAGGTCTCCTCGTCTATACAGTCACCGTGTTCCCATAATAATCCCACGAGAACTGCTGCAATGACATGATTACGTCCAACATGTCCCAAACGCCGATGGACATCGCTAATCAGGAGAATTGTAACGTGGTTATTGCGTGAATAAATAGCAGGATATTTAGCATTGTCAGGTAAACTGGAGCGCCTAAGCCGCCCACTAATGCGTAACAACCCATCATCAATGTAAGGATCAAGACGATAGATACTGCTAGTGTTCTTGATGCTGACTTTCTTCTGTTTCAGTAACTGTTGTTCAGTCAGCTTTCCTCGCTTATCGAGTTCCTCAAGTGCTGCTATCTCCCGAACAAACGCTGTGGACTGTACATACCGGGTGATGCCATGTTCAGCCTCTTCGAGCTCCACGAGGCTTAGTGGCTGATTCAAAATTGGAAAATTCGTGGATTTAACTTCAATTGAAGCGTTCTGGCTTGAGCTAGTCCGTTGACTCTTTTGATCCTCGCAACGCCTCAATAGTACTTGTTTTACACGGAGGAACACTGCTACTTCTTTGCATAAACTACACCAGTCTCGCCGTAGCGTCATCGGCAACTTGAAGAAAGGACGCACGGATCGACAAAGTTTTCTCAACTTTGGGTTCATCCTCAGGAACATTGCCTATCACGACAGGTTGTTCAGGCCGCTTGATCTTCAATTTATCCAACATCGGTAATTCAATCCGCCAACTCAACAACTTTACCTAGAGATTTCTGTAGTCTCATTGTCCCATGCCAACTTCTTATCTCTCACTAACTCTTGAAGAATCAGCTTTGCTGGCAGGGAAGAGGGAGCTACTAGGCTCAGGGGATCAAATATTGATGACACAACAGACAGGATTTCTTTCCTTGTTATCGGCTTGTCATTAACGGCTATCCGAAAACCAAAAGTGTCAGATTGTATGCAACACTCTACGCCCAAACGAAGTTCAATTGGCAAGTAATAACAATCCAAATTGATAGCTCTGGTCTCTTTCAAGCGTTCGTCCGGCGGTACAGAATCCAACACGGCGCTACTGTCGGATGTAAATTTCCTTAGACGAAAGCCTCCTTTCTCACACGCTCACCGTAAGCCATCTGTACTGCAACGGTTCAACTTCTACGGAGCGCAAGCAGTCATCGTTCTAGATACTGATGGCCCAAAAGCCTCTTCGTTGTCATCTATAGTCTGCCTTAGAGCTAAGCTAGCACAAACTGGGGACGAGCAGGCCGCGAACCGATGAACGTTCATCTTATACTCTTGCAGCTCCTTGTCCAAGTCACCGGCAGGTTACCACAGGTACCTCAAGAAACCTCTTTAATTTTTGGGAACCCAAACTTGAAAGAACATTCGCTCTACATCTCCCATGATCGCAACGGGACCCTCTCGAAAGCGACTTAGGAAGCTAACTATCAGATTAGTGAAATCAGGACCTTGTATCAGTTGACCATTTAGAGAAGTCCCGCCAAAGCGTGCACTGCAGTCTAGGACAACTTGTATGTTGCCAGGTTTGTGGGGGTTATACACCCCATGGGTCGGGATGTACCATTGCCTCCCAGATTCCGGAGTCTCGCGATCTTATGGTACTTTAATTGCATAGTCTTTGGACACAAGTTCATTCATAAAATTTACGTAGTCCTCCCGATATATCTTGTCTCGAAGCATTTTCTTCTTTTTCGAATGGGCTCTTTTAACTGCGGTTATTTGATATCTGCACGTTGGATTCTTGAAAGGCAGGGACAGTTCATAGTGTCCATCAACAATACCCAAGTTCTCTTGGGTTATCCACAAATACTTCTTGTCTTCCTTCGAGTACTCTCTTTCGTCAGGACCAACTTTTCGATCATTGAAACCCTCCTCAAACATACTCTGTATCGACTGTTCTAGCGACAGGTCCTTTATATTCTCTGCAGGACGGATCACGATTTGGTTACTGGTCATGCAGTCGCTACCTTCACTTACTTCTAACGGTCCGCTGACAACCCAACCTTTTCGCAAACGCATTGCAAAAGGTCCATCATGATCTCCCGCTACGTCTTCCAGTGGTTTAAACGCAGATGGATAATTACTTCCGATGAACAATCTCAGGTGTAGGTCCGATCTGTTCTGTGGTATCTCGTTTACAACTTTTCTCAAGCTATTCACTCGACTTAACGTTTCAGGAGTGGGTACCTGTTCCTTACTGACTGGTATTTCAGTTTGCGTGTATGCAATGCTTATATCAACTGCGTTGTCTCCGTTAATATCCGTGACAATGAGATTCTTCACCACTACAGCATCCACAAATCTTAAGCCATGCATATTCCTTAACCGCAGCTGCATTGGCGTTCCTTCTTCGCTTAACTGATCTTCCAGTTTCCCTGTCAAGAAACAACCATCACTATCCTTGTCATAGAACGCATAAGTTTCAACTGAACTTGCAAGCCCTCGTACCTTGATTCTGACGGGGAGAATAGCATGCAAGACCACACTTTCTTGAAGAGTTCCGGCCGCCACGGATGTTGATTTTGAGGTTACGCAACCGTTGTCGCACTCTCGCCGTCACCGTTTTTCTTTGGGGGCTTGAACTCGCCCATGTGAAGAACTGTCGAGTGTGGCTTTTGGCACCTCTTACACTTTCTTTTTGCAATGCAACCCTTTGACAAGTGATTATCGCCATAGCACCCAAATCATTTATATCTATCTATGAGAAGCGTTTTCCTCTCTTCGATAGCTTTACGATTAAATTGTTTGCAGTTATCAAGATCGTGCCAGCTGCCACAAAAGGGGCAGGATGAATTTGAAGCAGGGGTAATAGTTCTGGTTTGCCCAGCCTCTTTAAAGGCCTCGGGCTGCGCAACGTCTGTGCTTGTAGCAAAGAGATCTTTCTTTGATCTTAATGTCTTATATCTACAACTAAGCTCCTTAGCTTTGCTCGTTTTTGATCCGTCCTCCAACTTTCGCATTGCCTCTCGTTGAAACACCGGATCATTTGCCGCCTCAGCAGCCGCTTCCACATAGTCAGCAATTTGTGTAAACGTTGCAGATTGATTTGCCTTCCGCATCTTTAGCAGTTTTTCTCTCAATTTATTTTGCAAACTGGTGGGGAACTTGGAAACTAAAGATTAAAGATTTGGTGCGTGATTGAGCACCGCCATGTCAATGCGGTTCATGGCATTTTTACATTTTTTGAGGAAAACAGAAAACTTTTTTAGTGCTGCACCTTCGTCGTGTTTTACCGGTTGCTAATGTATTGCTTTATTTACATAGGCCCTGGAAACCTTGAACGGGTCGCCATACTCTGTCTCTAGTATACGTCGATCCTCATGCTAACGGCTGGCATCTGGGTTCATCATAAGACATCCTTCAATAAGCTCTTTTGGCTCGCCATCAAGATGCTGGTTCAGGTTGTAGAGGAAATCGGTACTGGATTTGTTTCCAGCGCGAATTTGTGAGTCGAACGTCATTATAAACGACTTGTATCCCAGGAGGTCTCGTTTGTATGTAGGAACAGTTGATTGTGGCAACGATATTGCAGTTACCAGCTCGCTGTGCGTAGCTATGATAGTTTTGTTCTGTTTCTGATGTAAAGACATTAAACTCTGAAATGTTTGATCAGCTAGTGACGATTCACTGCTGTAAACGCTTGGATAGGATTGAAATTTCGGCAAAGCGTGGTAGTATTCGTAGGAAATATATACTGGCTGTCCGGGGTGGCAGAAATGCTGCTCGCCACTCTCGAATTCCTCAATTTCTTTGTGATCAATTGCCCTTTTCCTCGCTTCCGTTTTGGCGATCTCTCTCTCTAATGCAAATACTTCTGATGCTGCGCGTAAGGCTTGTTTTTTTTTACGCAACGACCGTTCAGCAGTTAATTTGGCAAGTTTTGTTTTTTCTCTAATGCTAACTAATAGACTTCCGAACACCAAGTAGTTACAGAAATATTTTCAGAAATTTCTACTTCAGCATTTGAAATTCAAACAGATATTTTACTTAGTATATTTTCAATATTCTGCAGTTTACTATCGTGGATACCCCTTTCAATGGCTTTGTCTTCTTCAGATTATACAAGTGAAATGCTAACCCATACTGTTCAACGAGTGTCTTTAGTGTATTATAATTAGTCTTAACTACGTGCAACTTATTTACATTACCCATAAGCAAATCAAACTCATTAATTTTCTTAATTGCGGAATTCCATGACGCTAAGTTATTTTCCTAAGAGTGTCTACTTTCAAGTTATTGTTTTCCATCTTAACAACACTCGAACCCCTCAAGACGGACACCGAGATAAAACTAACACTTGTATGACGGACACCCTGCCGTTTTGAAAAATACCCCTGAATGCTTGTTAATGAGTGATGGTCCTAGGGGGACCAAATCTGTTAGCGGATTTGGTCTGAGGAAGAAACCAAATACACGGGGAAACCAAACATCCGCTGTTAAACCGGTCCCAAAGGTGTCCGTCTTAGTAAGGTTTGACTGTATGTAAAACACGTACGCTATGTTTCCTTTATGAAACTGTAAATTGTCACAATTTATTAAAAAAATACAATTGTATCCCCCATGGACTCCCTCATGTCATTTTTGTACTGCATAGAGCAAAAAAATACACTCGCTGAACAATTTATGTTATAAAACATAGCATTCACATTATGTACATTAAAACATCTTATGCATATATAAAATAGGATAACAAAATATAACTCGAACTTTCCTTTTTGTTTATCGTAGTTCCAGTGTCTAGGCGAGTAAAGCAAGTAAGTTGATCTTCTCAATAACAACTTTTTAAAACTGATGATTAAATAATGCACGCTGATGCCTTTACATTTTGTTCTCCTTTTGTGATTATTCTCAGCAATAAATATCCAGACACCTTGAAACACGATCTTTTAACTTGAAGGGCCTATGAAGCGAGAAATGTTTTTAAATTTCTAAAGAGATCCTTAAAGACTTTGTATAAAGCTTCTCTCATATTTAGAGCAGCCTGAGTTTGGAGGTTTTGCGCTGATATGATTGCCTAGCTCATTAATACATCCAAGGTGACAAGTTCTTTGTTTCTGCGACGTAATTTTGTTTGCAAACTTAAAATGTGATCTGAAAGAAAATAGCAAGTTTAGCTCATATCTCGACACTGATTCACAGCACGGAATTCAAACTCAAGCTGTTGCAATATAATTATTTTATAATTCTTTTTTGAGAAACCATCTGGTTGAGAACTATTTTAATTTGAATACTTATTTTCTCTTGTGAGGAAAACAAAATGACGCGTGAGAATTGCAAATTTGCATCTTAATGCAAATCATAAGGGACCGTTCATTTTTATGAG
>JAOTRI020093335.1:0-15265 GCA_028564885.2 Zoanthus sanctaehelenae | reverse complement strand
GCGAGAAAATGCAAAACTCGCTAGCGAGAAATTGCACAACTCGCTAGCGAGAAGTTACAAAACTCGCTAGCGAGAAATACAAAACAATTTTAAAAACATGTGATTTGAAACTCGTTTCTACATTATTGTTCTCGTTCATCAATTTATGTAGCTCAGTCATACATATGTGTAACTGAGCCACTCCAATATGTTTCTCGGACGTATTAGTTTGTGTTTCAACAAGTGAATAGGAATTCTGATCACTTTTGGCAGTAACGGCTTTCCATACACTTAGCTTTGTGAGATATGTTGTAAGACTGTTTTTACTTCGGTTAGTCTCGCATTCACGGCATTTTGAGCGCACTTAGCTTTGTGAGATATGTTGTAAGAATGTTTTTACTTCGGTCAGTCTTGCATTCACGACATTTTGAGCGCACTTAGCTTTGTGAGATATGTTGTAAGACTGTTTTTACTTCGGTCAGTCTTGCATTCACGGCATTTTGAGCACTTAGCTTTGTGAGATAAGTTTTAAGAATGTTTTTACTTCGGTCAGTCTTGCATTCACGGCATTTTGAGCGCACTTAGCTTTGTGAGATATGTTTTAAGACTGTTTTTACTTCGAGATGATCAAATTCACTGACATATACAACAAGAGCTTTAGTTTTGGCCTATACAACAAAATGGCGGAATAACGATAGTTGATCGACCTCGATTTTGTGTAAACTAGTCACCAGTGTATAAAATCACGGCATACCAGTTTCAGCTAAGAAGTAACCTGTTTTGGAATAGTGTTTCTCAGTCCAGGTGGAATTAAAAATTATCATTTAGGGTCCAGTTGTTCAAAAATAGACTTTTCCACGCAAGTGGTTGCCCGAGGTAAACAACTTGACGTCACAGGAAGTCAATTAGAACCCAGTCACCGGGACACTTTTTCAGCAAAATTTAGGAATTTTAGGACCTCAAAAACACGTTTATGTATACTATTAAGACTTTTTAATACTACAGTGATTTTATACACATATGCAACTACTAAAAACAAAAAGAAAATTTTTTATGTTATATGCACTTTGAAAGCTTGCAAATTTACTTCTTAAAGCTTGATACTCCAGCTAGGGCTTTAAATTAATCTTTGATTCATGAGAATAATAAAACAAAAAAATAAAAAATTCACGTACTGAGACTTGTAGAAAGATAACTCTTCTTCAAGGGAAAGAACTTTCTCTTTGAGTTGATTTCTCTCATTAAGGACATCTTGAAGTTCCTGTCTTGTAAAACGCGGCCTATTCGGGTCTTTCGTGTTATTCACTGGTGTTGTTTCGTCTTCGCCTTTCTCTTTGTTATGTGCGTCTTCTTCATTCGTATTATTATCATTGTTGTTATTTAACAGTCCATTAACGACAACACTTGTTTCCTCATTTGAGACGTTTACACGGTTTTGGCTTTGTTCCCGTAAATCGCCAAGTTCTTGTTTCAATGATGTTACCTCAGTTTGAATGGCCGCCTTCTCCTTTGCTAATGTATTTGTTCGTTCCTGCTGAACGCTGAGATTTCTTCTAAGTCCTTGGTTGATGTTTGACAACCGTTCAAGTTGTTCCGCCATCTGAACGAATCAAGGATACAGACAACATGAATATACTAGAAAAGCACTCAGAGAGTGCAGACCTCCGCCAAGCATATTGTTATCCCCGTGCAACATCAGTCGCAACATTAGCATTCAACAAAAAAAATTCTGGAATTTTGCACGTGCAGTACAAGTCTTACTAAATTACATTGTAGCCATACAATTGTAAATGACGCTGAGTGTACTTGTATGCTTGTAATTTCAAAGTGATTCAGAATCCAGGATTTTTTCCGGATCACCCTCAAGATTTAATCAGTTCTTCCATGTCCCATTTCTGACATCTGAAAATTTCATCAAAATCCTATCATAACTCTTTGAGTTATGTTGTTAACAAACAAGTAAACAATCCCCGGGAAAATATAAACTCCTTAGCGGAGGTAACTATATTTTTGTTAAGCCTTTGAAAATTTGATATACGTCCAAAGTTGCAGCTTGCTACAAGACAGACAAAATGGTCCCTTGAAAGTCTTCACTTGTTTTCTTATTTTTCACTTAAAATATCACAACAATGCAAACATTAACATGCACAGACGGTCGAGGGGGAGTAGTACTTTAGCACGGGCTCTTAAATGCTTCCGCCTCGCCAGTCTAACGTCGTTGTTCGGCTGGTTTGTTGGCAATTACATAAATTCATGTGTTAAATCGTCCGTCGTGGAGGGGGATCGACAAAAACGTCCAAGTCATATGATAAATTTTCACGAATCGCGCAAGACAAGAATTTACAAAACTACAAAACAAACCTGTTTAAGTAAAACAAAAATATAAAACAACGGATAACTGAAATAAGCTTCTTATCTCTGAGAATATTTTAAAAGATATTTTGAGGTTCTAATAGATAAAATGTACAATCTATCTGACAAAGGTCTAACGCTCACAATGCGAGCCTCTAACGTTTATTAATTTTATAGTGGCGATTAAACATAATAAAATAGATGATTTCCGACAAAATAATTATTTGAGTAGCGTGAAAAATGTCAGCTAATATAAGTATAAGTTAAACAGACTTACCGCTTCGAGGTCTGTTTGTTTGTTGTCTAACTCGGTACTCTTGGCTCGAATTGTATCTCTCTGGTTATCAATGATTTCTTTCATTTTCTGCATCACCTCCGCATCGCCTGGCGCACTAATGTACGACGTGACTGCAAACAGTATACAACATTGTAAGGTTATACAAAACTCAAGTGGACTTACATAACCAATTTCATCTTTCTAGGACTTAGTTCCGGGAGAGAAGGGTCAAGTCCTTATTATTGTATGACAGGGATGTTTGTCGTATATTTGATTGTTCAAAATAGGCAGCTTGAAATTTCTTAGGGTTTTTCTAATCAAGATAAAGATCGAAGTGATTTTTTTAAAAACAGTATTGGTGCGAAAGCAAGATGGAGTCAGGTTTGTGTTGTAGTCATCAGTCGTGCTGCCCCCTCTACCACCGCGGATGCAGTCCTGGGCTCGGCATATGGACTGAGGTTTGTCGATCTCAATCTAATTCCAAAGGTTTTTCTACACGTCTCCGGTTGTCCTCCCTCTGAAAATTGACGTTCTCGCAAGGATCTTCGAGCGTTTGAACATTAGCATCTCGCTGAGAAGAATGCGGGGCAACCACTTCCTTCGCAATTGAAATTAAATAAAGTATTTATATTTTTTTCTATTATTTACAAATGCACGAAGTATTATTTACTAGTTTAAAATTAAACAAGAAAAGGAACAGTATGACGATAATTTTTGGGAAAGACTTATCATGACTACATTCCCTAGCTGTGCACTTCAATTTTTATAGTTCGCCGTAGCTTGTGGTGTAAATGAATTTACCTGCATTATTATAACGTAAAATGGTTGAAACATTAAAACCTTCTTCCTTAGATAAGGAAGTCACATTTTTCCTGCAAACGCAAGCTAGAAGCACTTCTTGCCTTTATTGTATTTGTTCAATTAATTAGGTTATCATATATTTTTAGTTGAAAGGCAATGTTAATCTGGCCATCGTCACCTAGTTTTTTTCTATCCTTGGTACGAAGACCCTTCTGCTTCTGTAGTTTTTATGAAAGGTTATTTCCAGTTTTGAACAGTTAAGATACCGGATCTTCTCATTCAAAAGATAATTAACGCCAGGGATCTTAGTTACAGTAGTCAGCGGTTCGTTTTATTAGTTTACCGACTAGTCCCAGGACTTATGATTGTGAACATTCGTGTGGCCATATTGTTTTACTTTCCAGTCGTTCAGTTCTGCTAGTTTTCTGCTAGTTTTCAATTTATTAAAGAGTCATTGGATTCGTGTTTCTGTGTGTGACTTCATTAACTGGCGCAAAGCAACATTAACTTTTCGAGTTTAAAATTTAGAAAGTCCATAACTTTTGACTATATCTGTTAAAATTATCATTTGAAAGCGAGTGTCGCTGATATCTGCTTCACGAAAGGTCTTCGTTTTCCGGATTAGCGAGCGGCCTCCGATAAGAACTAAAACAAGCTCTCCTTGTTTTCCTATCAGAATCTTCCACTTTAGTCTTCGTTTTTCACACTTTTTGTTTTCCTGCCACACCAAACTGACTCGCCACCGTTAGAATTCTCAGGCACGCGAGGGTGTTCTAAAAAAGTCAGAAACGTTTGCTTTCAACTTTAAACAACTTCATAACTTTTCACCATGTTTAACCTTCGAATGAATATCAATTTTAGTTCACTAAACCGGTTTATCATTAGTGCGGGCAATGATTTTTGTCAGCGCATCAATTTTTTTAAAAAAATTTTTAATAAAAGAAATATGTGACGAAAATATAAAACAATAGATTAACCCTTTCCTGACGGCGCCTGCTGATTTTGATCACTGAGTAACGATGCACTTTCGGCTGCCGTAATTTTTATTGACGCCCTTAATCAAAAATCGGGCACGCTGAAAAGATAGCTCTTGAAACGAGCTTTCCAACGAACCCAAACATGACCTAATTTGATGCAGCCAAAGTCGAGAAAACTGCTTTCAAAGTTGGCTTTTTAACAAAACGAAAATTCTTCAGTTTTGACTTTCTCGCCGTCGGCAAAGAGTTAATAGAGAGACAATTCATTCGGCCGGTAGCATATGACAACAATTGATTCCTTCTTCGTATGCATATGTTTCACATTCGCTTAACCATTTGTTACCAAACTAACTCGGCATCGCGAAAAAGCATTAACCCTACAAAAAGCGACGCCCTCCCTCGCCGAATTCTGAAAAAATTATGATGAAAAACCAGGATTTTTTTAAGTGGCAAGCATAGGTACCTGTTTTATCAGTGACGGCTAATTCAGCTTCCATTCTAAGTTTTCTATTCTCTTCTTTGAGTGCAACAACTCTGTCTTGTAAGTCGCCATCTTCCTGCTGGTTCATCTGGTAAAGTTCCTGAAAATGAACACTCGATAGTAAACTCAAACGTGACAGCACAGTGCAAAAACCTTCATGGAGAGAATAGGGGAACTGTGAAGCCATCACAAAATCTTTGTTTTGACCCCACCAATATTTTAGTATATTTTTCAGCATATACTACAAATGCGAATAATACGTTTCGCGCATGTCTACAAGTTTGCGAGCCACATGACGAGTCATACGAGCCATGCCTGTCGTGCGAGCTATGCGAGCCATTTTTGCGAGTATTTTGTTCGATTGGTCGGGAGGTCATCAATCATTTCACCAACAAACATCTCGAGCCCGGCCAGTTTTGTTTGAAAGCGTAGATGATTCTGGGGACGAGTATACAAACTGTGTACAACATGTAGAACCTTGCTCGCGGAGTACTCTCTCTTTCCCTTTTAAATTGTTTTATAAGACTGACATTGGTTGTTAATGCATGAATAGATGTTATCATAACTCTTTCAATACCAGAAACTGTACCCTATCCCGGAAAATTGGAAACCCCGACCCACGCCAAATAAGATACCTTATAGCAATTGACACGTAAATATAGAAAAATCGGAGGCAAACACAAATACCACGTGTGGTACCTTAACTTCCGCTAGTATCACAGATACAGTGTCACAGAGTATTTGGAGAACTGCAATATTAAGAAAAATCGGAGGCAAACACAAATACCATGTGTGGTACCTTAACTTCCGCTAGTGTCACAGTGTCATAGAGTATTTGGAGAACTGCAATATTGAGAAAAATCGGAGGCAAACACAAATACCTTGTGTGGTACCTTAACTTCCGCTAGTAACACAGATACAGTGTCACAGAGTATTTGGAGAACTGCAATATTGAGAAAAATCGGAGGCAAACACAAATACCACGTGTGGTACATTAACTTCCGCTAGTGCCACAGTGTCATAGAGTATTTGGAGAACTGCAATATTAAGAAAAATCGGAGGCAAACACAAATACCACGTGTGGTACATTAACTTCCGCTAGTATCACAGACACAGTGTCACAGAGTATTTGGAGAACTGTAATAAAATAAATAAAAATCGGAGGCAAACACAAATGCCACGTGTGATACCTTAACTTCCGCTAGTGTCACAGAGTATTTGGAGAACTGCAATATTCTGATGGAGGCAACCACAAACACTATTTGTACTACTTCAACTTCCGCTACTAGTGTGGTTTCAGAGTAATGTTGCTTACTTTATTGTTCATCGTCTTTCGTTTGTAATTCTTCGGCTGTTCCGAGATGCGAAACGAAAGTCTTGTCATGAATTTACGAAAATGACGTAGTTCGTTAACCCGTACACGACGATACTACAACCGATGAGGATTAATTTTATGATGGGAAAATAGTTCTTGATTTGTGGAAACTTCTACACCATAGTTTCGAAATTTGCTCTCTACTGACCATTTTTTAACATTAACTTCTTTTCAGGTTAGAGCTTTAATGTATATCATTTGTCTTATAACAGCAATTTATTTATGTTGCGTAATGCCTAATGGCAAATGGTTTAAGTATTATATTTATAAAAAACAGTTGTAAACTAAAATATGATCAATCCATTTACTGATAATGATGCGTTTCAGAGAATGTCAACTTCAAATCCCAAAAACATGCAAACAAGAGTTTTGATCTTTCAGATGCGATTTATGTTTTTATTAGACAACTCTCGGTAAAATAACAGTTAGAATGGTAGTTTCTATACAAAGAAACTGAAACAAACTCGCGGACAAGAGCATCAAGCTAGCAGTCACATTATGCAAGATGCGAACTCGTTAATAAAACGACTCCTAATTCGAAATGAAATAGGTTATAGACATATACATAATACAATGCAATATCATTGCAGTATGTATATATACATCCATATTCCGAAACAGCAATCGTTGACGAATCGAAACGGTATGAAAATTGTAAATAAAGTTATAATACGCAATTTTAGAGCTAGCTTTTAAATCGTATGCACATATTTTAATTTTACGTTGTTGGTCAATTTTCATACAGTACTCGGGAGAAAAGATCTAATTAATTTGAGAATATGTTTCTACAAACCTCGTCCAATCTTCTTCGGTTATTTGCCTCTTTCTTTATTTCCACATAAAGCCTTTCATTCTCCAGTTTAAGTTCAGCAATTTCTAAATTTTCTTTTTCTCGTTCACGAACAAGAACCTCAAGACACTCCAAGACCCTAATGACTTTGGGCATAAAGTCCACAACGGATTCGTGGCCATATCTCTCAATTATTCTTTCAATATCTTGGCCGATCAAAGAAGCTTGTTCATAAACATCTGCTGTAGATAGTTCCAATGCCATCATTGCTTGTAGCCTTAAGTGCTATCCGATCTTTTGATTTCCTTTACGTTACCTCTTTGTCTAAACGTGTCAAAATTCGCATTAAAATTCTTTATAACCAATAATTAAAGGTCAACTTGGTTAACAAAAGGTCACCCCTAGAACCAATCAAATGATCCCATCATATAATGCATAACAACAAACAAACAAGTCTTTTAAAATTCCTTCGTCTTCTAGATAAACCTGCACATAATTCAAGTTTGCTAAAGAAATTATCTTACTGGAAAATTAGAATAAAAGCAAAGCGGGCACTTTAAATTATTTTCTTTTTCAATAATATAATTAAGTTGGCCGTTAGAAACTAAAAGTTTAATGCATGCGACAACTCAACCGTTGAAAATTTAATATTCACGGCCTTTTGTCAAGACGGACACTTTAAAAATATTTCAGAGGGAGAGGGTGGGAATCTTTTTCTCCGCAAGATTAAGTTTTTTAATTTTTCGGCTCAAGACCCTTAGAATTCTTTTCTGCCATTCGGTAGATAAGTTTGATGCCTTTTTGTTTTGCACGACTTTTTTTCAGGCTTAAATCTGTGCTCGAATGATTTTCCTTTGATATTTACCAACCTTCTCAAATATCTTTTTAAAAATGAATAAATTGTGGAAATGATTTTTTTTGTGCTGATCATGACGTTTCCGACTGGTGTCCTTCGTCCGAGAGAATCCTCAAATATCTAATGATTTGTCCCTAAGCGTAAGGAGCTGCAATTTTGACAACAGCGGGCTTCGACTGAGCAACGTACACGAACAGTCTTCAAAGCATTGTCAATCAAAGGTATCCTGAAAGGAATCTGAGACAGGTATATTTTTGGAGGATTCAGTATAGAGCAACCTCGTACCCAGGGTCATTTCACTGACGTAGTAGAGACGTCTACGTCAGTGAAATGACCCTGGGTACGAGGGAGTATAGAGTACTAAAATGATGACGTCGTAGAATGTTTATTTGTGAAATCACTAATTTAGTAGTTATATTTAGAAATAAACAAGATGAAAAATGCCTCCAAGCCGAAATTTAGCTTTTCACCACCAATCAGTGATGAGATATGCACGGTTATGCTCTGATGACCCAATACAAATCCTTTATAAATTGATTTGGTTCCTAACGTAAAGAACCAAGCCATTTTTAGAAGGATCAGTGTATGGAGTCATTAGTGCAATAACTGTGGTAATATCTCGCCGTCAATTTGCACCAAGATGCTGATTTTTAGCAAGGATACATTCTTAGTCTTCATCTCTCGGATGATCTTAAAAAAATTCCATAAGTTCACAAATTTTTATTCTTGTGACTTCACACTTTACCACTCTATTTAAAATTAACTACAGAATACCAAAGGTGGCCAAATCAAACAGTTACGTCATTCACGCTGGATTTCCAACGGTCATTCTAAACCTTGACTGAATTTACAACAAGAATTCCTTTCTTCTTTGGACAGATTGAATAAACAATAAAGAGAATAAAATAAATGCATTTTTTTTGCTTACCTTGTGTAAATTGTGCTATTTCTTTCATCTTGATTGGTTTTGGGACGCTTTTTGCCGCGCATTCTTCGAGGCGGCTGATTTTTGTTCAATAATTTATAACAAGGCAAGCAATAGCATACGAAGCGAAAATTCAGCCAATCAACGAACGCGACAGGTGAAATCGAAACCGTTGGAAAATTCAAAACTTTTCTGGGGTATTGTATTTGAATTGTCCCGATCATATGAAGAAAGGCAAAATCAGTTCGACTACAATTTTCTAATGTACAAATGTGTCGGATCACGGCAATTTTTGGAATGAATGTGGTGAAATGTCTTGGAAGTTAGGTCTGAGAAAATGATCCCGTAGAAATTGGATATTTTGGCCGTTTTCTGAGGGTGACTCATTTCAGCCGGCGAACTTGTTTATATATAATTATAGTGAACTAACAAGAGTAGGATAAAGAATGCGCGACAAAAATCGTCCTAAAATCCCATCGAAATGAAAAGAAATAACACAATTTACACAGTGTAAGCACAATACATTTATTTTATTCTCTTTATTGTGTATTCTGAAGACTATCTGTCAAAAAAGAAAGCAAAAAATAAGTGCAAAGTTAAATCAAGAACAATAGTTGCGGTGTATTGCCACGGGGAATTGACTCCACTTTTTAGAGCTTTTATTCTTTTCCGTTTTTTGGTTTTGCTGGCCTCTGCCTTGGCTTTAGCAAAGCCGGCGTGGCTACACTTCAGCCAGCGCAGACGACCAACTTACTCCTACAACAACGGTAGCACACAGAAGCAGAAATAATGAGTGCGTTTTACTATATCAAATGCAAACAATAACTAGAACACAAAGGGCCACTACGTGGTTAAAACAAAACATCTAAAAGAATGATTAAAACAAAGAAATTAAAAACAATCAACTTGCTACGTGACAGTATTCTGTAGTTACTAAAGATTTTAAAGGCTGGGCGGCAAGATTTCTCAAGCTGGCGCTTTATGATAAAACCAAAATGCAGTAAAATTTTTCTTAAGCTCAATAGAGCTATTTATACCGGAGAAAATAAGACGCATCTTTAGTAAGACTCGATTAAATTAAGGCGCGAACTGCACGTTTAAATGCTACAAAGCAAGCGTTTGTATCTTATTTAAGGCGTGTCTTGTATTTATAAAGACGCGTCTTATTTTTCATGTTTAAATGACCCTAATATTTTTTTCAGAATTTTGAGGCTCAAACGTTCGTAGTATTTCTCATCTGGCATATAGCTTTAATCGCTGAAAATCAACTATAACTCCTTTAGGCCTAGCAAGGTGCTGCTTATTCTTTTAATTTGAGGCAACCATGAGCAGTGCATGCGGTTTACCTGTGTGCATGACAGTTTGACACCGTATTTCAGTTGTAATGAGTGGCTATTTATCTTACAAAAACGTTTTTATTTTCATAACTTTTTCAACAGTTAACTTCTTCATTAGTTGGTATTTTTTAGAAATACTTTTTTATTGTGATCACAACCGTAGACAAAGCAACAAATGTAAAAGTAAATATATGGGACATGATGTTGAATTCTGTTGTGGGAATGCTGTATTTCGGGTATACTGACTTCGTGTAGAGGACACAGAATTAAAGAAGGTTTGTGATTGGCTGAATTAAGGTTGGGGTAAGATTTATCTTTCTTTTGATTGGTTTAAAAACCTGTGTTCGCTACACGAAGTAAAAGCCTGTATTTCAGATAACGATGCCACATTACAGAACGAAATGCTGAAGTGGCCACAGACTGCAAGGGCACAATAACCGTATTTGTATATGGAACTAATAAATACGAGTGACCGATTGCTCATCTGATAGCTCTAGTGTACGGCGGGCTTTACAAAACGTTAAATTTTACTGAACTGCTCGGCTAAGAGCTTAGCCTTTATATATGTAGCTGTTCTACTATAATACCTAACTGTTCAAAGAAAAAGTCAATCATTAAGGTTTAGTTGCCCTCTATCTGTTCCAATCCCCCCTGCGTCAAGGGGATTAGGTTGACATAGAGGTCATCGATCGTACCTATCACCTCTGCAGGATCAATTCCTAGCTGGGCTCAGCATGTGGGCTGAGATCAGACTCCCCAGGGCTTTTCTCCGGGTACTCCGGTTTTCCTCTATCTGCAAATTCGACTTTCACGCCAAGATCTGAGCCGTCGAGCGATTTTAAAAACATTATCCTCTGGTTACCGGGAAGAATGGGCAACCACTTCCTTCGCAATTGACGTTAAACAAAGTATTATTATTATTTATTTACCTATTTGTGTCTGCTACGCAGGCTAACTAGCATTCAGTTTTTCTTATATTATCGTGCATATTACATTTTCAGTTTTTGTTTTTTAGTAGTTTGATGTAGTATCAAAAAGTAAAAGTATCAAGGCCGTAAAACTCCTAAATTTTGTAGAAAATGTGTCCCGGGGACCGAGATCTCATAGACTTCCTGCGACGTAAGGTTGTTTACCACACGCAACCACGAAGTGATTGGATAAGTCTCTTTTGACTCAACTTATCATTCCATTCTGGTGCCATTGGGCGCTCCAGCAACACATCTTCTTTCAAATTTTCTTTCTAACCTGCACTGTGGCCATGTTTAATAGTGTTTCGGGTTAACAAATCGACGTCACAGAAGTATCACGTGTCATTTCGGCCGCGCGATGCCAGCGTATTTCAAACAACAAAATCCCGTTAAAAAAATAACATAACCTAAGAAAATAGTACGATCCGTATATTTGACATTAAACTACAAGAAACAGTAAAAAATGTCAGATGCATGCACTTTTAGTGAGTTGCTCAGGAATGGAACAATTTTTAGCAAACGAATTCTTTGACTTTGAGCAGAGCGGCCTGCTTTAAACTATAAATGCAACACCCAGAATCGAAAACAATCACGAAAAATTGACGTTACCCTAGTGTCGGCAACCTGGACGTGTAGTCAGTTGACGTTACCCTAGTGTCGGCAACCTGGACGTGTAGTCAATTGATGTTACCCTGGTGTCGGCAACATGGACGTGTAGTCAATGTAGAACGTGCAGCTCATTCATTGATTCGGGATCTATTTAACAAAAATGGGTTTTATGACCCAAATTACTCCTCAGTCGTGTTTGTTTCTGTAAGGTTTCAGATAATGCATTCATGAGATTGTCACCATACACGAACCAGGAATGAATCCAGATTAGTGCGAATAGATGGTTTTAAATGCATAATTTCCTATTTGATGTTCATATTTCTAATATCAAAAATGTTGCCACAGAGTGTAACTGACCACTTTCGCATTGCAGATACCGCTAACTTTAGTGACAGCGGATTCAGATTATGCAGCGTTTACCTCGTTTTGTTGTTAAACATTCAATAATTTTTACAAGTGCGAGACAACGAGAAGTCACACTTGTAACATTATACACAACTATAATTAGTGTAAACTATGTTGGCATTTAGTAATATTTAACTCCATATTGAGGCTAATACTCCAAAAACTGAAATATTGTCATCAACGTCAGCGGCATCTGAAAAATCATATATGAAGTACCTACCATGCAAAATGGTCTATCCAGACGAGTCCATCGAAGGTCAGTTCAAAGCAGAAGAGGTTCTGGGAGAATATTCAGACTATTCTGACCGTATTACTAGAATCCATGAACTAGTAAAGCTTTGAAGAAAGAATTATTAATAGTGTGATGTTTTTGATTGAAACTACTTCTAATTACTTTCGAGGATTTCCTTTGTTATTCAATGTCCTCCTTCCCTTCTAAAAGAATACATCATATTTGTGTCTCTTGAGAGACATTTTTTAGTTTGTTTTGACAAAAAAAAATCATCTTCCTTCTCTTTTGAAGATTAATTTAGTCAGCCACGCTGGTACCATAGCAACAATAAACGCAATCTTCGGTTGGCAACATGAGAACGTAACATTTTAACTTTTAAAAGTTTTTGGGTTTTAGACTATTTTATCCTCGAGATTTATTCTAATTTGTATCTTTTACATATACTTAAATAGATAAGGAGGCTACAGTTGTAGCCGAAACGTCCGTTTTATCAATTTTTTTTTAGCCAGTGTCAACTTTTTTACCCATTTTTAATAACGTTTTTACTATGCCTGGCTACAAACCATATATTTTTAGAGATGTGACTTGTTTTAATAACATTTTTTTCCATTCATAAAGTTGCTGTTTGACTGCAGCTCTGTATAGCGCCTCCAACTTCCCCCACAAATACAACTTTTAACCCAACGCAAGTCCCAAATACTCATGACACTGCGTTCTGGCTCACTATTTTCTTGTAACAGCGACAGGCAGTTGCATCTGAAAATAAAACAATAAAATCTAACAATAAAAACTTAGCAAAATACAAAACAAGAAAACCAAACTAAAAGAACAAAGTTTCCTATCAGTTTTACAATTTAAGTTTTGAAAATTCCAGTTAATTTACCGAAGAAAGTAAAAACTTTGAGTAACGTTCGGCACTACCTAACGAGAAATCATTTTGAGTAGGAGGCCCGAAAGCCAGATATGGTATTTGTGGATAAGGAAAAAAGGGAGGTTAAGATCATTGATGTTGCGATACCTGGTGATGTTTGAGTAAATGAGAAAAAGCTTGAAAAGATTGACAAGTATAAACCTTTGAAGGACGAGATTGCATGTTTATGGAAATGCAGAGGGCAACTGTAATCCCGATTGTTGTTGGAGCACTGGGAGCGTAACAACTCGGTTAAAATAATTTGTGAGGTAAGTAGGAATAGAAATGCGTGTTGAGCACGTGCAGAATTCTGCTCTACTTGGGACAGCAAAAGTGTTAAGATTGGTACTTGGCTCCTATGTATCCTGGTTCAGAGACCTGAGATTTTTCCAAAGCAACTAAGACACCAAGCTTTGAGATGAATTCTAACAAATATAATAATAATAATGATAATGATAATAATAATAATAATAAAAATAATAATAGTAATAAAAAATAATAATAATAATTTGATATTGGGCCAAAAAGCCTGGGTAAATGGATTGACAAGCTAGGTATAAAACTCAAGATATAATCCTTATAAAACACGGCTCTACTTTGAACGGGAAAGAAAAGTGCTAGAGCGCTAGCTACATGATAAAAGAACTTGAGAGATCTCTGGTCATTGGCTATGACTCGCTCTCTTAAGGAATTTAACGGCATAACATCTGCCAGTGCTATTAGCAATTTTTTTTATAATAACAATAGACATTATTTAGATATTAAGTCTTATAGACAGCCAAAGGCCTACTAATTGGGGACACCATCTTTACCACTCTAAGGTGGACGGAGACCTTTCGAATTACGTCACACAAACACACGCACACACACAGATATAATCCCCGGAGCCTACGGTTTAATGTCCTTATCAGAGAAGACGTGAAAGTCTAACCATTTGCAGATGTTATATCAAAGGCAGCATTTTCTCCTCAATTATTTTAAGACCCTGAGTGTTGGTCCAGCCGGGAATCGAACCTGAACCTCCCGCACGATAGACCGGCACCTTACCAATTGGGCTAACCAGACGCGGGCGGTAACAAAATTTGCAGCACAAAATTTACAAAAGTTAGACCGAGATAAAAAATATAGAGCAGCAAATTTTTTAAATGAACAAAACGCTCTGGAAGCGTTTACTGGAATAGCTTTTGTAGGTCCCTCTTCTTCTCACAACACAACTGTCACTGCAAGGAATTGTGGGATACACATTTTGTCTGGTCGACAAAAAAAAACAAAGAAAAACCGAATCTATATCTGGGTTTACCACAAGTAGCCCAGTAATAAATATTTAAATTACTTAGTGTAGACAATCGATTGTGCTTGCATGTTATCTCAAATTGCTCCTAATTCACCCCAGGCCCCAGCCTTAACTCGGTAAGTGCCATTAAGTATAAATTTTCGAAGAGCTTCTGCTGGTTTCAGGTTTTAACGAACTACGGCTTTTTAAGCCAAGTAAATGGTTGTGTCTGCAAGTAATCTTTAAGACCCGTTTAAACGGATCAAACATGTTGGTCAAACATGTTGTTGGACGCAACAACAACAACATTTTATTCAGTCAACGAAAATTTTACAAGATAATCGCAGCCCGCAGAAATAGCTAAGCTAATCGAGGCGGGCTGCGATATTATGTTTATGCATATGGCTTATAATAAATTGAGTTAAAAATTGTACTATTACATAATCAAACTGATCCGCAAATAGAAGTTTCTAATCTAGGCGGATCAGTAAAGTTAATTATTACAAAATATATGAAAGTAGAATGTAATATATCATTTACAATTTGTAATTACTAGTGGAAAAAACAAACAAACAAACATATAATAGCTTGAACATATAACCATTGAATTGTAATTAGAATTTATATTTCTTTAGGGATCAGGTGATTTGTTCTGTGTCAATATAATCATTATGTTGATTTAAAATATCAATAAGAAGGTCATGAAGTTTTTTCTTAA
>JAOTRI020093324.1:0-15266 GCA_028564885.2 Zoanthus sanctaehelenae | reverse complement strand
ATTTTGCTGAAAATTTTGGTACCAAGATGAAAGAAATCGGTCAAGGAACAGCCGAGTAATTGCTAAAAAACTGATTTGGAGGAGAGCACCGACCATGACCTAGGCCTTAATTGACCTGAGTAAGTAATTTCAACACATAAAGTGTTCCAGCTCAATACATATATTGTACTGCACGGTATAGTTGCTAAAAATAGTTTACTTTTATTTTTTAGAAATTTTCAAAACAACCAAATTTCATGGATACAGAAAGGCGCGTTTCTTAACCTAACGTCGCTCCGATATTTGTAAGTATTAACGCCTATTTACCATGTATAATTACCTTTGATTATGTACTATTACAAATTAGAATTGATCCCGGGTATAACTGTTGAAGGGATTTTATTTGTATTTATATTTGCGTTTTCTCAAAATTTGAGAATTACGCCGAGCTATGAAAGGTTAAGAAGAGGGGGAGAGGGAAAAATTGTACAAATTTCATTGGTCAGTTATAATTTTGTCTAATTGTTAGTTTTCAGTCATTTTTTTGTCATTTGTTAGCTGACAGTTGAGTGGATGTTAATATTTAGCCAAATATTTTAAACGGCTCAAACATTTCTTAACAAAATATGTACATAATTAAACTATTATATTTAAAAGATTTTAGTTTCTATTTTTCATCATTAATAAATCAAGAACCTTGGTTTCTTACAAGTAAATGGTACTAAAACTAAAACCTAAATGTCGGTGTAATTACTGAAGGTATTTCCAAGTGAACTATTTAAATAAGCTCGTCACTTAATACAGTCACTTCAATATTACGGTCACTTCAATATTACGGTCACTTCAATATTACGGTCACTTTTTTGTCCGGTAAAATAGCCGTCAATTCTCTAATAAAAAAAAATCCCCGTTAATGCGTGTGACGGTATTTGACGCAAAATTCTACTTCAAGCTGTGTTCAACGCGACTTTAATTAACATTTTACGATCGGTAAAACCTAACATATACAATAATAAAGTTGATGTAACTGTAGGAAACTAAAACCAAACCACAACTTTTGAAAGTAAAACTTACATTGTAGCTCTTTTTTGCTGGATACTGCCCAAAAACACTAACATGCACAATAAACAATTTTCATTCGACGCCATATTGGGGAGCTTAAGCAGCGAGGACGTGAACGTGAGCGATAACGGCTCCATGAAATCACCTTTTTGGTTTACTCTTTATTTTTTTGTTTGCGTCGTTAGGTTTTATTCCTTTGCTTTTCGCTTTTTGAATACAAAAACGATTTAATATTTCACCATGAAGCTAAACAGATACCGAGAAAGTTTTTGCTGTTACGTCCACAAAGTCTCAAGAGGTCCAAGGCAGGTGTTTTCACGTTGTAATTTTAGTGACAACCCCTAACACGTGCTCTCCTCGCTGCATTCCAACGTGCAGCCATTGTATTTTCTATTGTTTTCTGCCGTCATCGACGGCGTCGCCGTCCTAGTAGCTTAAGGTCCCAATCGACAGCGGCTACACATGTTGACGCTTGACTATGAAAACAAATCGATTAAAAACTACTCGATGAAAAAATTAATCAACAATGAAAAAATTTAATTGCAGCGAGTCTAACTTAAAAGCTGAAAATTAACATTCTAATACAATGCGTTCTCCCGTAAATACGGTCAAGGGTCTCTTCTTCAAATTTCCATTTCATATAGTCCTTTATAATTTGCCGTACACGCTCTAATAAACCCCACTCTTTAATAAGGCCCCTCTAATAAACCTACACCTCTAAAAATCCCTCTCTCTCTCTGGAGCCCTAAATTTATAATAAGTCCTACCACCTCCCCTTTAAATTTCCAATGTTAATCTTCATGTGGAGGAAGCTCTGAGTTTTCTTGTCTATTTTTTGTTTTAAGTAACTCAATAACTGCTTTTGTAACTTTTATAATTAAAAAATAGTGCTTTATTTTTATCAGGAAGTTTTGAATAGCTTCCCTCTCTAATGAGCCCACCTCTATAATGAGCTTGCCACCCACCGGAAAACGTGAAATTTAATAAACTCCAGAGGTGTACTAAAGTGTTTACGGTAACCCTGTTTAAACGGCCACCTGACAAAACCAAGATACCTGTGACAGTTTCAATCTCTGTCATCAAATAGCTGGGTTTTTTTTCAGTTTTCATTATTGCGAATTGACAGCAACATCTAAATTGCAAAGCGATCGAGTCATTTTAATTGACAAAACAAATTTTGAAAGCAAAAAAGATATCGAAATTATTGTGCATTTTTAAAAGGCAGAACGACACACTTGTATATTGTTTTCATTATCAAAATTGCCTGCTTTTTTGAAGCTTTTTTTTGGTGTCCGGTTCTGTTTTTTGGTATTTACAGCTTCTCCAATAATTTGCAAATCTGCTGAGAAAATGACGAACAATCCCTGTAATTGCTTTGAGCTGATGATTTAAAACACGATGTACAATTTTACCCAGGAAACTCTTGTACTTCTTCGACGGACCAATTGATCATCAATTATGACTTAGGCACTAACCATAAATCAGCTGTACTTATAAGTTCCCACATTCTGCTTAAGGTCCTTTCTGTTTGAAGTCTCAGATCTGATGGAGAGGAAATAACACTCCAGTTTTTAACATCTCAAACTGTGCAAGCGCAAGAAAAAATGATAATAGTAATTACGATATTCATATAGCGCTTATTTAACACCTTCAAGCGCCTTACAATTAAATACAGGTTTTAACAATCTGAGGCTCTTAATAGTTGTTCAAGAAGTGCTACTGCAAGGAAGGATTAAAAGCTGAGTTTTCTTAAGTGGAAAATATCGTACATACATTTCAATCTCAGCAAAGTACCGGCATCGAAATGGGGACTTGTGGTTGGAAAGGAGAGATCTTACCAACTGCGCCAGCCACGTCCGCCGCCCACCCCGTAAGTACGGCCACCCCTTTAATACAGCCATTTTTTTGTGTGGAGCGTTGCTGACCTACTAACGGGGTTCTACTGTATCTAACGTTGAATGATAATGAAGCAAAGATTCTCATATTGCGATCTTTTTTTTTATAAGAACTGGCAACATTTTGTTCAGCATCAATTGTCTTTTTTAGCACTTTAATTTTTAAAATCGTTTTAACTTCGCTCTTATATGCCAGGTACGGCAAACTACATCATTTTAATACATTCAGTGGCCGAGTATTAATTGGGATGAAGATATATGATGACAATAAATAATTATATGTATATTGTATCGCACAGTAGTTGTTTCAGTAGAAGTAAATCAAATGATTAAACTAATTTGCCCCCAGCCACGTTAATTACATTCCCCATTGATTATAGTATTTCTCTCTCCAAAGCTTCTAGCTTTGTGCGATGTTTTTTTTATGTTGTAAACCAGTTTTAATGACTGTGAAAGTATGTCGGATTGTAGCTTACACTCACACAGGTGTTTAGCGAATGCCAAGTGAAATAAAATAGCAAAAAAATACGAATAAAGAGCAAAAAATGCATGCATAGCGTTGCAGCAATCAAGCAGCTATAAAACTAAAAAAAGAAAGAAGAAAAATCCTATTTTGAAATTATCTTTAAAAGTAAGATTGCTTACGTAGTAAATGCTGTTTAACTTGTTTACTAAAACAGTTTGAATTAAGGTTTTTGAGATCAGTTGGTAATTCTTGCCAAAGTTCAGAGGCCAGTGAAGCTATAGTCTGTTTTCCGATATTAGTTCTTGTTCGTACTTTGTGTATGTTATCTTTAGAGACATATCTCGTGTTATAGGAGTGCATATCTTTGGCATAGGTGAAAGAATAAGTAAAAATGAATTCCTGAAATTTAAATTGTTTTCTATGGTCAGTATGTTTAGGAGGTTCAGCAGTGGATAGCCCCTTAGGTGTCTTTTCCATATAAAGTAGCAAAAAAGATAGTTCTGGCAATGTGGTTTTGTGAATAGGTAATGTCATTGATATAGAGCAAAAAGAGTAGTGGTCCAAATGTACTACCTTGAGGAACTCCACAAATGACCGTTCGTTTCGTAGATTGAGAATCCCCTAGAAAGAGAAATATATTGTTGCCTGTTAGACAGATAGTTGGTTAACCCATTGAGTGGAATTCTCCTTACTCCGAATTTTTCAAGTTTTTTTTAAATAAAATAGCATGGTTGACGGTGTCGAACGCTTTAGCAAAAGCAAGAAAAAAGCCGCAGGTATAGAGGTTATTATCAATTATTTTTTTGAGATTATCTGTAGTTTCTGTTTTTGCTTGTTCAGTAGAATGTCCCTGTCTAAACCGGATTTGGCATTTGTTGATTATCTTGTATTTTTCAATTTAGTATACCAAATAAGATTTCATATAAATTATTTTTTTTAACTTTCTACTCTTTGAGCCCACGAAATATATGTTCCCATTAACTACGGTAGTGCTTTTACACAAAACTATTGATTGTTCCATTAGAGCCACTATTCTCTCATAAAGAACTTTTATTTAAGTTTAATAATGAGTTTTTTTGTTTTATATATCTCTACGCCTACGGATTATACTGGTTTGTAACACTTCAGTTTAAGTGAACATTACTTTAACGATTTTAACCCAGGAAATTTCCTGTTAATTATTTTCACCAATGTTCTAATTCCCCAAATTATTAGATTCTCTTATTACGTTTAAATGATGCATGAGAAAATTAAAGTACGAGCAGGTTATAAATATAATATAATGGAGATTGTACCTAGTCTAATTTATTAGAAATTTAATTAGTTTCATAAAACGTTTTCCTAAAAGGGACACCATGTTGTTGTACCACAGGTGTGTCGACGCATTCAAAACATTCTGCAAATGCGAAGGACAGGAAAGTCTGTCGCAGATGACCAATAAAACTTGCATTCATTTGTGTGCTGTTTCTAGTAGAGATTTGCAACCGTTTCAATACACCTCTCTTTGTGTAAATGGTAAGTGTTGAATTCAATTTTTGTACCTAGTGGCTCCAATGGCCAACAGCTATTGTGCAGGTTGTTGGATGTATGCGTGGCTGGACGTTATTTAGGATCAATTTGCATTTAATCGGCACATCAACAATTTAGCGTGGAGAAGCCGACTACCCTGTTCGCATTTCTAAATAAGCGGCTTTGATATTTGTTATCAAGAGTCGGGCGATAAATTCTATTAGTTAAAATTAAACGCTTTCAAGCCAGTTTAGTTTGGTGGAGAATTTTAATATAAACAAGTTCGACAAAGATGATTACTTCAGTTAGGGAAGAACAGTGGTACAACAAGAACGTTGGATTTTATTGTTTGCCGCAAAACCAAACACATGTGACTCATTCATTGGGTACACCTAAGCCCAATGGGATGAATGAACGCTTCACTTTTTCCTAATTTATTCGTGTTCATGTTTTTGTCTCTTTGTTCCTTGTTTCTGTTGGCTGGTTTTTCAGCTCCCTGTCAATATTAACTCCACATTTTCTCTTTTTTTCCCTTTTACTCCGACAAAGGACTAATGTCCGAAACGTCAGTAGACATTCTCTTTCTTACGGTGTAGAATTTACATTTTCATTAATAAATTGTTTTTTAGAAACACTGACGCAGCTCAAAGTAGTTCACCACTAGATATTTTTCTAATGTACAATGTAAATATCATGAAGAGCACAAAAATATATTAAATTGTTAATATTATTAAATAGCTTGTACATCGAGGATCATAGAATGTAACATAAAGTACATAACTACTTAATTAACCTTTATAACGACGCATTCCAAAGCAATATTTTTAAAACATTTAAACAAAAATTTGCAAGTCTTTATATCAGAATGTATGATGCGTGTTAGACCGTTACTAGGTTTATATTAAAAGTAAAATGTTGTTTACTAGATAAATTCATAAAATTGCTATTTCTTGCATCTGGGAAGTTACTGTGCTCTATTTTTTTTCGACATAAACTTTAACTTTCAATTTTCTTTTTATCATTGAAAACGACAAATTAGACAAAAAGTTACCGAATTTCTCAATTGTGTTCAATTTTCATGAAAATTCAGTTAATGAAGTACTCGAATGAGTGAGGTTGGCATATCTGACGGACGTGGAAACGGAAAAAGTTTTAAATAAACTCAAATGTTCTAAAACAAATAATTCATAGCGTGTGTCTATCGTGTTATGGATGCACTTGGAGAATTGGGAGAGCACTCGACAAACTAGAGAAGCACTCGGCTTCGTTTCGTGATCCTCAAACGCTTCTTTCGTGCTCTCCCAACGTCCTGCGTGCAACACGATAGACGCATTCTACACATGAGTTATCTCTCACAACTACTTATTTGCACGAATTTAACTCATTTTATACGTCTCAGGATCGTCAAAATTTATAGCATGAACAGGTTAAAGAAACTTGTCTGTATTAAATTCGATAGCTGTCCAACTTAAGGACACGGCCTGATTTTGTGCTACCATTGCTAGTTTAATTTAAATTCTCAATGCCATCTTCCCATAATTAGTCAAAATGTTTTCATTCTATATTAGAAATTACTACTTCATTTCAAATCACAAAGAACGAAACCACAGGACTTCAACTGTCACCAACAAGGTGACATAAAAGACATTTTGTATTTGATGAACCAATTAGAAACAATGATTAGTTCTGCTGTCATTGCTTTTAATCACCTATTCTCAAATGTATTTTAAAATTGTCTCTTCTAAAACGATTTTACGAAGAACGGGTGTAATTTGTAGAATGCTGAAGGCAAAACGCGATTACCATGTTCAAGATCAGCGGAAAAACGTTTATAAACAGCCGAGTTTTCTTATTGGTGGTCAAAAAACGTTTCTCCCCTTGCATGTTGAGTAACTTTAGGTTAAGTTATGGTTAATAGGTTGCTGTATGGTTAAGATTAGGTTTTTTTTCATCGATGTACTTTTGCTTAGCAAGTTAACTGTAGTCGCGTCATGCATTAAGCATTCTGCAAATTAAATACGCTGTTTTTATTTAGGTTTTCGATTCCATCTTCCAATTTGTTTTCATTCCATATTAGAAAGTAGTACTTTTCTATCAACCACAAAGAACAAAACCATGACAACTCCAGCTCGCACAAAAGGTTAGTTCACCGTCATAATTTTAACAGACCTCTTGCAGTTCATAAGACATGAATAGTATTGATCACATTGTTTTTAAATACAAATTGTGCATTTGAAAAATCAAAAATTTCTTAAAAGTGCCTCTTTTATAGTTATTTAATGAATCCTTCTTCTATTTTTCATTCACTCCGCTGTTTATGAAATTATGAAGTAATTACTATAAATTAGTTGTTTGTTGCTAAACTTTAACCTGATCTCTGATAACTCTGATCATCGAGCCACGCTGCCACCGTATAATGTCTGCAACTCATACGTTTCGTAGGGAAATAACCTAACCGTTGTCATAAACAGTAAAGTAATCATTCTTACTGTTATATGCAGAAAGGAAAACAGTTTGTGTAAACCAAAAACTGTTCTAAGGGCCTTCACATTCTACCTTTCCGCCCTTTTATAGTCAAGATTCCTCTATTTAAGTAATCTTGAATTACGTTCGCTGCATGCAAAATTCTAAGATGAAGATATTTTGCAAGCACAAAAATGACATTCAACATTAGTGCTTTCTATTCAAATTGAATAGAAAGCAATTTATGTACAGTCAAGCTCAACTAGAAACTGTACGGTTTGCATGAAATAAATAATTTACTTATTTATGACATGGGTTGATAACGTGTTGTATATTTACAACTTCTAGTTCTACATTAGAGCAATTTAGAGGTCGAGATAGTGTTAGGTAGAAAGATCAAAATGTATTTTAGAGTAGAGGATTTAGAAGGTAAGAAATATCAACTTTCATAAATTTACCGATTCACTTCAACTTTAATAAATCTTTATTTCATTCAAACAATGTTTTTCCTGTTCCTAGGTTAACTTTACAGCGTTGTTTTGTTCTTTCGTTAAAAATATTGTTCAAAGAGAACTTCACCGACTTGAACTATTTCGCATGACACGTTTGTAAGAGGCGTTACTCTATAATCTATCAAGAAAGCGCAAGATAATAATAATAATATTAAATAACAATAAATAAAAATAATAATTACAATACGATTGATAATATTAAACCATTATTAAATGAATTAAAATCAGAATTTATGCACACGAAGATACAAGAAAATTATATGAACATAATATATGTACGATATATAGGGTTTACGTTATTTGATATGTAGTGAGAAAAGGTTGTGCATCGGTCTGACAGTTCTGAGTTCCTAAGAACTGTGAACGTTTGCATGCTAAATGAGTATAAATCACTACAGGATTTATCAGTAGCCGGGGGATCTTGAAAGTAGAGCGATTATAGACCAACACAACCTTTTATAAAAATATGTTATTTTTATGTTAAGCGCTCTTTATTATTCTTGTCTATCTAGCTTAAGAAATGCTGTCATGTTAATATCATCATAGATATTTACAATTACTATTATTTTTTAAAACACATTTATTTACAAATTTAACTTATGTTTAATTTATAAAGTTTACGACAAGAAATGCTATTAGTCAGTCAATACGTTTTTTAATTTTGTCATTTGAAATGTTGTTAACGGATCCAGAAGTCGAGAATAAATGCAAGTTTCTCATTATTATACCTGGTTGTTGTAAGTTTTCTAATCTTGAAATTTTCCAAAGGTAGTTTGTTTGTCTTTTGTTTGAAATCTTTTTTTCTCAGAGAACTCAAGCCTTCGCCAAATACTCAAGAGGACTCCAATTGAGCGAAGTTTGTTACTTGAATGTGTTACTCTCTTGGGTGAATTGGATATCTTTGTGGTTTAACGACTATATATTTCAGTGTGCTGTTAATGATTTGTCGAAATATTGTATCTACCCCTTGCTGCTCTTTTTAGTGTTGCTTTATAATGTTTTATATTTTTTATTAGAGTACGTATTTTATTCTTAGACAACAAGCAGTCCCTAATTTTTTTTTATTTATAGTAGGCCGGTACAAAATGGCGAACTAATAAACGCGCGATAACTGGGGCGAAGAAAAGAGAAAAAAAAACTTTGGAATTAGGGGTAAGAGAGAATAACAAACAGCAACTGCGAACTTCTCAGTCAAGAATTTTCTGTGCATTTGCCAGGCCACGCAGCAACCTGATTGATCGTCATGCTGTCAATAAGTCGAGACAAGAAATTTTTATTTTATTGCCTTTTTTCATTGTAGAAGCTACATATGCACAGACTCTTCTATTTAGATTATGAAAGAAAATTTCAATTATGGCTGGCTGCATTCGATACTGGTTGCATTAAGACGGCACATCCATAGCACGGAGACATTTTTACGTTCTGATATCAAAATGTGAACAGGTTGAAGCTGTCGTAAACTCAGTGTGTTTGTGTCGCGGGTTCAAATCCCGTCGTGGACTTAGATTATTGGTTTGAAAAAAAAAGAAACAATACCTTTAAAATTATTTCCACCAAACGTTTTCGAAATGCAGGTATTGTTTTTGGGCTTTTGCTTCTTTAGAAGTTGAAGCCTATAATGTCATCGTGTCTGCAATGTAATGTAACTGTAATGTAAGTCCTATGGGTTTCAGTACTTCTCGTACTATCCTTTCCAGTATAAGTCTCTTCTTGAAACCTCGTGCTCGCCTCAAAATACTTGTCACAATTAGTTTATTGGTTTGGCAGTCGCCAAGGGTTTCAATGAATGTTCAAAGGAGTACAATCAATTGCTAATCATCTAACATTCGTAATGAAATGAATTTATAACAGATAAAGAATAAAATAAAACTATTACTTGATATTTACCTGAGCCTTTCCGGTTCTAAGCGAAACGTCTCAAAAGTTCAGAACAATATCCAGTTATAGTTTTACTTGTTTGTCTATTTATTCGACTGGATGTCTAATATTCACCGTTCCTAAATTTATAATAGATGGGAGTTGATTTAATATAGTTTCTTGACTTAAATTTTCTGGTACTACAATCCCTGAAAACACCACCCTTCCCCCACACAAAGTTGATTATCATATTGTATGCAAAAACAAGCCAATTTTTTGACCTTGCAGAACAAACAGCATTAGAAGGGGGATGGGGGTGCGAAAGTGTTACACTATTTTTGACGGAGATTCTAGGTTGTTGGTAAGAACAGGTTAGGTTGCAGCCTCCTGAAGGCATTTTAAATATTTTTTTTCTGGTGCATGCTTTTTCAACGTTTTCTGCTAGGCTCTACCTTTCTACCATTTCTTTTAGGAGAAGGCTATGCAATCCTAAACTGCGGTTTGTTACAGATTATGATGTCAGAGCAAATTAAATCTTGACGTGTGAGTGCTTGTTTGATGTAGTTACATTCTGTTCACAAGACAATATAAGAACGTAAAAAATGGTTCCACTGTACTAAGAGTCCCTGTCGTGGATAGAGCATCTGCCCGATTTTTGTAAGATTGTTTACATCAACAACCGTCCTAGGCCTCATAATTCCTTTTTTTTATTTGTATTGGATTAAGAAAGGAATGAAGGCAATAATTAGAATAAATTATTAACATTCTTTTGCAGATTAACTTTGCCTTCTCAGTGTGGAAGTCATTTCCTAGTTAACTGTTTGGTAACCAGGCAACGGACCAATTCTGTGATGAGCGTAAAAGACATCAGGTTTGTTCATGTATGTGGAACAATGAATATTCCATAGTATTAGCAAGCTCATTGCTCTACTTCAGCTTAATGAGTTTACATAGACTTAGGTACTCAGTGCTTTCAACTTCTAGAAAAGGTCGCAATGGATTGCTGGACAAAATGTTGGCCAATCTTTTGATGTCATTGCCAAGAATATGCGAAACAAAAAATCAGCGGTTCAAGTGTATACCGTATTGGGTATCTATTCATTGATGCCATAGCAATGCCACACACACGATACATACGAGAAGCGGTTGTAACAGCAATAATTTAATACATTCAGATACTCCAAAAACACAAAAGAAAAACTGCCAGAAAAAAAAATCATGAAAGTATGATAAGTGATTTACACTTCCCACTTTACAGTATCAGTATAAATACATTAAAGGTTGAAAATAGAAAAAAAGCTCACATTAGCATGACCATTCGTCACAAACGATCGTTATTTTAATATTATTCACTTCCTATTATTGCGTTCATTCAGTAAAAATAACAGTTACAATAACATGAACGTTTAGTCTGAAGAACAGCAACAATGCACCTGAAAAGTAGTTTTGTGTTTTTGGAGATCGTGCTTTTATAATACGTTTTGAAGTTTCGTTTTTTACTTCTTCAAATATAGCGGGCATGACAATGCATTTTCAATAGATCTAACATAAAAATAATTGAAATTAGAAGTGGTCGTGTTGTTCTCAACATTTATTTCAAAGTGATTGATTTTAACAAATCGCGCAAATGAACGAAAATTGCATTTTAATTTGTTATTCCAAACTCTTTCTGTGTTGTCCCTGACTATCTTTCGCTTCTACTCTCTTGAACATTCTGTTCATTGATGCATGCGAAGCGAGTAGCGTCCAAGCAACAAGCATGTTTTAGATACAATCAGCGGCGCATGTCCATACCATATCAAGTGTCGATTTTCATCAATTGAGATACTTTAGGTCTTTGCCACGGATTATTGAAAACAACTCCAAGTGATTTCAGTCCAACACTAATTTACTCTTCTCCCTTAACACGGAACGCTTTAAAGCTTTTTATATCAATGTATTGTATTTCAAGTATAAACTCTTCTTGTAAGTAGATAATTGATTTTTAAGGAAATTTAATATAATTTGAAGGATTTTGTATAATTTATAATTTATTATATTGTAGTTTTTACCAATACTGTTTTAATAAAGACTTTACATAAAGACTTTTAGTAAAGACTTTGCGGCAATAATTCGGATACAATATAAAATAGTTACGTGAAATCGCGAGCTCTGATTGGCTAAAAAACACGAACAAAACTCTAATGGAGCATGCTAATGGCGTCAGCAATTTTCTCAACCCGTGAAAAAATAAATAGCTAGAAATAATCTATTTCGAAACATTAAAAAAATGCCAAATTTTACTCTGGATTTTCCGTTGGTGATTAATGCTTTTCAAGAAAGCACAAACACGACAACTATGTCGGAAGAAGAGTTTAAAAAAAGTTGTTTCTGAAAGGAACAAAAATGAGGGATACTTACAGCCGTCGAGTTTACTAAGTTTTTGCTCCTCCATCGAGCGATACCTTAACGTTTCTCCATACAACCGAAATATCCACATTTCTTACCATTCAAGATTTTCTGGATGCTCAGTTGGTAGCAATGAAACACAGCGGCAAGGAAACTAAATGCACAACACAAACCTGCCACTGAAGTCGAAAACCTCCGAAAGCGTTAAAGCAGTGCAGCTATTTCTTTTGCTTCTCCACTTTCCTATTTGGTTCAACATTGTACTCTATTTTTGTCGATGAGGTCGAGAAAGTCAATGTAGCCTATTAACTCAAGGCCTTCAACATCTCAATTACACTTTTCTTTGCTTAGCTTTGGAGTTGGAAGTTCCACGTGACTCCGAAGCAGAAACGTGGTCACACAAAGTGAAGTTGTCATGAATCCCACGACTTTTTTCAATCTTCTATACCAAGCTCAATATTCGGTGTTCAACCACAGAACCATTTCCGACATAAACGTTGTACACAACACTTAACGTATCCGTGTTTTTAATTATCATTAAAATTACCGTCGATTTTTGAGCAATTTTCAAAAACAGTTCAATGCGACTTTTGTCAGGCTCATCTTCCTTCTAGTTTGAATGATGTTTTAGAATATATTTACATTATTTCTGGACTCTAAACTAGTCTTAAAAACTTCGTTGTTGTAACAGTCTCATTCATTACATGTACAGATAAACTTCTAGCTGGAGCTTGGTAAACTTTTTCGAGCCATTTTAACTTGCTACAACATCATTCACGCATTGTATGGAGACTTTGTAACTTGATCAGAAAATTAAATTCTCGTTTTGAATAAATCTTTTATTTGAAAGTGAAAACTATATTATAAAAGAAATGGTTCATAGCTACAGCGTGCATTTATCGAGTTATTGAGCACTTGGAAGGTTGCTCAAGCACTCAAAAAGCTAAAGACGCTTCGTGCTTCTCTTGCGCTTTTTTCGTGCTTAGCAACCTTCCGCGTGCACAATAACTCGATAGATGCACTGAACCTATGAACCATTTCTTTAGTAAAGTGTCAATTAATATAACAAAACAGTATGCTTGCAACACTTGCTTTCTATTAAAAGTTACTATCTATTTTTTAGGTTTTACCAGAAAGGTCCATGAGGTGGTTGACGGACAACACTCTTGCGAAGGCCTTACGATGAATTTCCTTGCAGGCGATAGCATAAAGCTACCGCCAATCAAAGTTATGTCACAGAAGTTTTAACAAGAGACAATGAATCCAGACATTAGTTGGTTTGCCAAAGAAGCAGTTTTCTTCCAGCGAAGAATAGAGAATAGATACACTATCAGAGATCTTGATAAAATATCGACTTCGGTTCGACCCACTCTTTTATAAGGACCCAGTGTCTACTCTAAAAAAAGATACCGAATGATGGATGATTTGAAACTTTTCAATTGAAGATTGCAATTGAAATTATTTCATTTTAGAGGCTCGATCGACTCTTGTTTAAGGACCCAATGGCTACTCTAAGAAGAAGTTGCCAAATACTGGAAGTTTGACTCTAAATTAATTGAAGCTTAAAAGTATTTAATGTAGAGGTAAAAAAGCTGTTTCATTGCCGTATACCCTTTTTTATATAAGAACGAACTTTAAGTAAGAACAGTAGGTCTCAAATCCCCTGAAAACAAGAACAAGTTAGACTCATATGCATCCTCGGTGTAAAAACCTGCAAAGTTTCTTTTTATTTTGTCACTATTTCGTTCGTTCTATCTATTGTTTTGACTTCATTGTTTCCATTTTTCTACGTCACTCATGAATTTAACAGGTTCTTACACCGAGGTACACCCACAAGTTCAGAGCAATCCGAGGTTAAAATGAAAATATTAATGCTCAACTTGAGGAAATCAGAGTGAAAGTGACAATTTTTTTCTTGTATTTTCATATATCAAATATACGGTTTCTACTTTTTTTAACGGGATGTTATCTTTTCAATCACTGAGCGCCCAATTGCAACAGAATGGAATGATAACCACTTCGCAGTTGCCAATGTTAAATTTTTGCGTTACAAGAAATCAACGAGACCCAAAGCCCCTGGACACGTTTTCAACAAAATATAGAAATTTTACGGCTTAAAAAAATCATGATTATAAATGTTATTAACACTTACCTATGCTACAGGGATTTATATAAACATAAAACTTTTAAAAAAGAAACAAAAATATGTATTTGCGCTTTAAAGGAAAAAATAAATATAACAACACTTTATGCAGTAAGCAATCGCACTAAATATAATATTAGTAGTAATATACTCCACGAGTTACTTTGCTGACAATATGTACCTTTTTTATCTAACTGCACGAATAACCGTACGAATAACCCTATGAGAAGATTTGGGGCTAGTACAAATATCCAACCGTATTGCACATTTCAGGCGATATTCGTACTCCAGAAAACATGTTTTGCCGCGCGCGTGGCAGTACTTAGTAGTTATATTTTTCACAAATAAAAGATTTGATAATAAATCAATTAGACAGTTTAGTATGTAGTATGGGTGATATGTTTACTCGTCCTGCGTAATTTGACTTGCCCTTTGGGCTCGACAAAATTGTACAAGACTAGTAAAAATATCCACCCATAGTACATACTAAACGGTCTAATAAGATATATATAGTTTAACAGTTTATTTACTTACCACTCGAATTCATGCATTGATCGTTACATTTATTGAAATGGTATAGTAAAAAAAATGTGGAAAAAAAGGGTTAACATGTTCCAATACCTTACATAGTTTTATATTACAAAAGCAAGGAGGAAAGCGAATGAAAACATCTCTTATCAAAAAAATTGACTCTTGCATGCTCGCGCAAACATTCAAAAGATATATATATATTTGATAAACTACGACGGCATAAGATGTTCATTTTGAAGTTAAACGGTCAATTATCTTGAAACAGCTACAAAATTTGCAACACAAACAATATAAAATCTTTCAACTCTTTTTTCTCCTCAATCGGTTTAAGATCGATAAGTGATAGCGTGTTAAAATTTCAGCTGACAAAAGCATTAAAAATTGGCATCACTCAAAACTCAGGTAAATAATTAGAAAACCTAATGCAGCTTCCATATCATTTAATATTTTAACATGTAGTA
>JAOTRI020093313.1:0-15267 GCA_028564885.2 Zoanthus sanctaehelenae | reverse complement strand
AAGCGAGCTTTACTGCAACATATACGGAAGTAAAAATGTATGACGTATCAGTGTCTAAGGAATCTTTCAGAAAGTAATGTCTAAAAAGTACATTTATTAACCTATACAACTTTCTCAAAGATAAATGACAACATCTAATTTGCTAGTCCAGCAACACTCTACATCCAAAGTTATATTTACACAGAACTTTGTAAATTTTATGATGTCCTGTAAACAAAGAAGACGCCATGTCTGGGAGGATTGGTCCAAAAATATTTCGTTCGCACCCCAGCAAAGTTTTCTTGTACGAGCCTGAATCACCTAGAGTAGAAACGCATGTAAACGAAATAGCATAGGTATACCAACGCAAGATTCCTCGAAACCTCTCAGAGAGTAAAAATATTTTTAGTAAGTCAACTAACCTGTGTTGAAATGCTGTTGTTTGAATGAACAAACTCAGATACCGTGAAACTGAAAAACTTTTCATACTTTAGAACCAAAGTGTAGTGTATTCGGTATCCTCCTATGAGTTTAACTGATGTGCAGTAGCAGAATAGAGAGAAAACAAATGGCGTGTACTAAAAATACAATTTGATGCATTTGATATGTGAAATTGCATTCGGGTACATTTTATTAATTCTTTTGTGTGGAAGTCTACACAAAGTTAAAGTAATTGTGAGATACACTTCATTGATAATGGTAGTAATCATTGAAACGTTTTATAAAAAGTAAGGAAGTATATGTAAAGTTAATTAGTTACTGCCATCCGTTGTTTTAGCTAAAAGTGAGCAAAGACACCTACTTCGAAAATGTGATGGAAAATTTTCGAATAAACGTAGGTAAAAGTCGACGCGCCATTACAAAGCCAGTTGACAAAAAAAAGTAAGTTACCATATAAGCCGGGTCAGCTGTCATCAAAAAGTAGACAATTTCTATCCACTTTTTCAATTTTTAACTGTTTGAGCTGAGACTTTGCATGATAATAGAACTTTGTATTCCCAACCATCGTATGTTTTTGGATTTTTGATTTTAACGGTTTTTGGCGGGAAAAGGACGTCATATGATTGACAGCAAAATTGAAAAAGTAGATAGAAATTGTCTACTTTTTGATAATAGCTGACCCGGCGTGATATGATTTCCCTAAAGCCGATTTGCATGGCGCAACTTTTGCCAATAACTGTCACATGCAATTTGCCCGCAATATATTTTAGCATCATCACGTGTGCTACTTTTGCCCTTCAGTTGAAACACTGCATGCAGTAAATATCGTATGCAATTCTCTCAATCCGCCTAATGGAAATCTTGGAAAAAAAGGAACAAAATGCATCTTTATTCATATAGTTACCATTTTGACAATAATACAGAATTAGTTCTTTGTACCAGAGCTAGAGGTCTATACGTTTTTCACTATTTCACCAGAATTAAATATATATCCTTCTGTACGGCCGGCTTCATCTTCGCCGCCATGTCGATAAAACATATACCGCAAGCCTCTACACTTGGATCATTTTGTCGCAAAAATGCATATTTCTTTAAAGTTTGTTTCAAAATCCCACAACGTTTTTTGAGTTGCATGGAATGGTTTTAAACGATCGAGTTGTATAATTTTGATTTACATAGCACATCTCGTATTATATATGTATGCATGGCGTAAGCCGGAAAGTTGCATACAATAGTTGTAGGCAAAAGTTATGCCGTGTAAGTTGGCACTTAGAAAACTTAGTAGTTATGTATGTACGTATGTAATGACGCTAAGAGAGTAAGCCCTCAGTCAAAACTTTGAGGATCTGTTTAAATCCATAACATTTTCCTGAAATAAAACTTTTCTATATTTCATCTAGAAATATTGACATCAATAGAAACTTGTTTATGACGTAAGGTTATAAATTTTTTTCAAATGATTGTTTGGATATGTCTGTAACTGAAGGTATTATAGAAACCTTACTATTAATTCAAGCAATATCTACCTAGATGAATTATAGACTGAAAAGTAAAAAGGAAACACATTCGAGAGTATTACATGCTCAAGAATTTTCACAAACTTTGCCAAGTTTTCACCACTAAGTTTTATTGCTTTTGATATATTTTTTCTTAGAAAGAAAAATACTATACACAAAGAAACTTCATCTAATTTTTCACAATTTGGAGATAGAGCCAATCGTATTGCTCGTGTCATTTTTGTTTTTCTTAGCGCTATGAAAACATCCTTATAAACCAATCAAAACGTACCTACTATCTGAATTATTTTATAAAGTGCTATGGAAACACACATGTAAACCAATCAAAACGTACGTACTATCTGAATTATTTTATAAAGTGCTATGGAAACACACATGTAGACCAATCAAAACGTACCTACTATCTGAATTATTTTATAAAGTGCTACGAAAACACATATGTAGACCAATCAAAACGTACGTACTATTCAAGTTATTATACATTCTTTTCTTATCTACAGATGGATAACAATGCCACAAACAATAAACGCTTTCTATTGGCCTCCAGACAACAAGATAGGTACGAAATGCTCAGTGTTTTGCCATTCAATAAATAACAATTATTTTTCAAGCCCGAATGGGCTCTAAGTAAATAGTCCATGAGGCCGAAGACACAATGGGCTATTGAATCAGAGACTATAAGGGCGAGAGGAATAATTGTTTCAGTAAAATCCAACTAGTTTCAGCTATTGTTTTGATTTTCAAATTAAGCCGGCGCTTTTCGCTACTAGTGGGCTATAACAAATAGCCTAGTAGTAGCTCAACCAATCAGAACGCAACATTGAAAATAGACCACAAGGGATTTTACTAAACTTGGTTACTATAGGATTGTAATAGTACAGATTGCAGAGGTAGTCGGTTTCATGATTGGCGTAAGTGTAAGATGACTGCATTCCAGCCACAAGCATCCGGGTTCTATTTCCAGCTCAGACGAGATTTTAACCATCTTGTGACCAACTTTATTGCAAAACATTGTTCAATGGTGGCGTGGTTGTTGCAATGAGGATAAGATCTCTACCTTCCAACCACAAGGTCCCATGTTCGATCCCCGGCTCTGCTGAGATTTGAATATTTGTGTGAGCTTCTTTACCACCAAGCATTGTCTAATGGCAGCGTGGTTGGTGTAGTAGGGATAAGATCTCTGCCTTTCAACCTAAAGGTCCCATGTCTGACCCCCGGGCTCTGTCAAAATTTTAATATTAGATGAGCTCCTTTTCCGCGAAAGCGATAGAGTGTTGCATGGTCCAGGGGAAGTCAAAGAATCTGGATATGCGTTTGCTACAGGAGTTACTTGTGTTTTTCACTTGGTATTCAGATTCTCTCGGATTTGAAATGTGCTCTAAATCACATTGAGTAAAAAGGTGTTAAAATCTAAGTGTTTACTTTTTTAACCGTCCTCAATGTTGATCGAGTTCAAAACGGATGTAAAACAGATGCATGAAAAAGAGTAGATAAATATTTCTGCGATGACCTAAAGCGCGTGCAGAAGAGAGATATTTCTATCATCTCTCCCTGCAAAACATATACGGAGAATCTTAGTCTACTAAATCATAGCAGTTTGAAGGCCAGGCGCGAGAAGCACTGCAGTAAGTTGTTTCAGTGAATTTCTTCTGATAACACCTATCAACTGCACCGCCTGTTACCACAAAGGCATGTTGCCCACTATATAAAAAAGGAAACATTTTGCACATTTTTACTATGTTGCGTAAAGATAAATCGTATCATTACTATATTTAACTTACGCACTTCTTAATTATATATTATAGATAGTTTTCTTTTATTATAATTTAATGTTTTTAATATTTTATAATAATTACGCAACTCAGTCTTATTGACAGTAATGATTTTAATGAATTAATAAATCTGTAAACCTCACAAAACGCTAGAAAAAGAAACCGTTCAAAAAACTAAGTCTCTTCCCTAAATTTGTTATTTTCACTAGTGATAATATATATCTTATTAGGGCCTGTTTATATGGAGGCGGGCCAGCCCTTTTAGCGGCCCAGCCCGCTTACCGAGACAAGTTATTCTTGTGTTTATATGGAAAGTATCATCCCGCCTGTTAGTCACGTGTTTACTTTTAGCGCGAAAATTCGAACTAAATAAAGTAATCAAACGGCGCAAATTTGAAAAGTATACAAGTTGCTTTGCAAATCATAGTGACTGCTTGAGCCACTTGTTGTTCTTCCACAGAAAATTCCAAAAACTTTTCAGGAAGAACACTTGCAGAAATAGGATCAAAAAATGACGGGTCAATTGTTTCGTATTCTTTAGCAATGGCCAGACGAATTTCCTTGTACATGTGGGACTTGTCTCCATCAAAATCTAGCCCTTTATATGCCATTCGTGTTTTGAAATCAATCATATTTTTAATCAAAGTTTGAATCATTCTTTCATTCCACTTGAACACTATTTTGATTCTTGTGTCGTGAGTTTGCGTTTTTTGAGGTCAGTGAATACGCATGCGTACTAATAAAGTTTTTGTTCCGGCAAAAGGGACGGCACGTTTATATGGAAAAGTTGCCATCCCGGTTGCCGAGGTCTCGGTTGCGCCAGACGAGATCTCGGAAAGTGGGACAGCTCGCTTTCTCATATAAACACAAATATAATTTTATAACGGAATAAGGCCCTGATAGGGTCATCTCGGTAAGCGGGTGGCCCGCCTCCATATAAACAGGCCCTTAGACAGTTTAGTATGCAGTATGGCTGGATATTTTTACGAGTTTTGTAGTATTTTGACGATCCCAAAGGGCAAGTCAAAATACACAGGACGAGTAAAAATATTAGCAATACTACATACTAAACTGTCTAATAAGTGATTTATTATTTAATCTTTTATTCGTGAAAAAAAACTGAATACTGCCACGTGCATGGCAAAACAAGTTTTCTGGAGTACAAATATCGATCAAAATGTACAATACGGCTGGATATTTGTACTCGCCCCAGACCCTCTCATGGGGTTATTTGTACGGTTATTTGTGCAGTTGGATAATAAAACGTTATTTTCACTTGTGGAAGTAAAAAGTTTACGAAAGTGAGAAATATAAGTATTTTATGGATAATTATAAAATATAATTCAAAACTGTAAGGCATTTCACAAGCCGATCAAAAGAAGATGTTTTTTCACAAAGGAAGATTTTTGAAAATTTAGCTGAGAAACCATTGTTTTTAATCATGTTACATATTTTTCAGGAAACCACATAATATTTCGAATAAGGTCTGCAGCAAAACAATACTTTTTATTTTATACTTCAAACTTTATTTACATAGTTGACAGTTTCACATTGTATAAAATAATTACAACGCTTGGTCTCCAGATAATTTCAACAAAAACTTGAGGGAAAATTAGTATCATAACGTACAGAATCCTTCTATGATATCAATCTAAAATACAATGAGCCGCCGCCTGGCTAGCCCAGTTGGTAAGGCGCAAGTCTGTTGTGCGGGAGGCTTCGTGTTCGATTCCTGGCCGGCCCAGCATTCACGGTCTTAAAATGGTTAGACTTTCGCATCTTCTCGGATAAGGACGTTAAACCTCACTCTGTCGAGGGACTTAAAAACCCCACACACTTCTCGCCTCAATTGAGGGCACTTCTTAACGGCTGCAAGGTTGCACCCTGACATGTGAGCCGCTTTAGCGGACTTTTTAGGACCCTCAACTGTATATGCTTGCAAACAGGTTCTGAAAAGGCCTGAGGGGAGAACTTGGATATGTTTATTATTGTTATTTATGTGCCTTTACAGTAAAAAGTCACGTGACCACACGGACTTTAAATTAATTAATTATGACAAATTAGTCTTCGAAAATGGAAGAGTTGGTTAATATTAATTAGGCAGTTATTTATTGTATATAGCTCGTGAACGTGCGGTTGGGAATCCTTCTGTGATAGAGGGCCAGACTGCTAACATCTTGACTTCGCGAACGGGATTTTGAGCAAGATGTTCAACGAGTTTTTTGGAATTCGAAAACTGTCTGATGAGTCTCTTGGCCGAGACGAAATGCTGCGTCATACTAGCCACGAAAATGTAAAATATTTAATTTTCACAAGTACTTGCCAGTTTTTATTGCAAAATTAGTTAGAGCAAGGCTTGCCCTCCAGTCACGTAAAACCTTAGAAATTGTGTCATTTTCTTTTGCTTCCCATTTTTTCTACTTTTGAAGTCAAAATTAAAAGTGAAACTTTTCCGTTAAGGACAGTTCAAACGAATCAAATATGAAAATCAAACATAAACTGATTGTTAGACGCAAAATATTTGACCCGTTGGACGATGTTAGATAAAGTTTAACTTTCTTCAAACTTTTCATTTAACATCGCCCAACATTTTCTAAAATACATTATCTATTCTCCTTCCTGGTACTAAAATCGAACATTATTGGATGGTGTTAGATAGGCTAGTACTAAAACTAGGAACGAGGAATGTGGGAACGGGAATGGAGGAAAGGAAAAAACAGGAACGATAAAAAGAGGAATCTCTAAAAGCAGGAAAGATAAAAGGTAAAAAAATCTATATGTAAAACATTTTGACTAGCTTTGTTTTCTCGATTGTATATAAACAAAGTTGATTAAAGCCATTTGCTTTATTATTGCACACAATTTCTAAAACATATACTATCCATTACGTTTTTCATTATATTGGATGATTACAATTCAGTTTCAATTTTCAACGTCAATTTCATTTGCACTTTTTATTGTTCCTGCTTTTAGAGATTTCTCATTTTATCGTTTCTACTTTTCCATTCCTGCGTTCCCGTTCCCACATTCCTAATTCCTAGTTTTAGTACTAACCGTGTTCGATTCGTTTCAACACTCCAGCATCCAGCACAGTCCAACACTAATGAAACACCGTCCTAACAATGATGGAAATTGTTTGACTAACATGTTTGATCGGTTTGAACTGGCCTTTAGATTAAAATATGAATCTTCTTTTACTAGTTGATTTGAAATATCTTTGGTTACGTGACCCTAACAGCAAACATCCTTAAAACATTCGAAAAATTAAAAATGTTTTAAGATCAAGAAATTACCTTTCTTGGTTCATAACGTCATCCAAAAAGGGACAGGGAGAGAATTATCTCTCATTCTCTATCCAAATTGATGTCAAAGATTTAATAAAACATGACAATAAAGGGAAACTATCAACGATATATTGTTGAAGTTCAAAGTTTTTTTTATTGTAAACTGCGCACTGACGTTTCTCTTCATTTGTCTTTTTTGCTAGTTGTTCCAACTGGAATCTTGCAGCCGCCATTTTTCTCATCTGAACGTCCAAGGTACACAAATTAACAGTGACATTTACAACTAAGAAGTATTTGTGAGGGCAACTGTATGCATACGCTCATGCTAAACGTATTTTACAATATTAAAGTATTTCAATTTTCCATTGTAAACAGATCAATGAACTATGGAGGTATAGGGATGATTATTGGACACGAAATATCACACGGATTTGATACGCAAGGTACGTCGTGTATGCTATTTTTAGGCAATCGTTTCGGATAAGGACGTTAAACCGTTTCTCAATGGAGTACTAAAACCCAATTCCGTTAAACCGTGAAGATCGGGTCTCTCGATAGGGACCTTAAAGAACCCACGATATTGTGCTGTCTAGTAATAAGTTAATCATCGTATCAAACGAAAAAAGCCCTTACTAATGCTTCGGACGTTAGTCCTTAGTGTGGCTTCTGCTTAATGCTACTTTACTTTAAATAGATTTTTTTCTGGCAGGCCGACTGAGTTACTATCAAACTACCTCGACTTCATGCGCGACAATGAGGGACATTGTAGCAAATATGTACGTTAACCTTTTTCGACCTTACATGCAAACAAATGTGAATTGTGAAAGGTTTTTAGATTAGCTTTACTATAGTATTATTTACTATATTCAACTTCCTTTTAGAAATCACAGTTTATTCCGAGTTTCTCTAGAATTTTTTGCTATTGCTTAATCTTGTCCAAAACTGAACCAAAATAATACTATGCTTTGCGCCATTCGGCAATGAAGAGCCAAATTTCAACCAAGTTTAATTCACTAGTATATAACAAGATCCTGAACACAGCTGATACTGATATTTCTGACTAAAGCAAAAATGAAACTCTTTGACACAGAGGAGAACTGTTAGCAATTCCCTGGCTGCATGTCTCTAAATTCATCCATGACCATGTAACCAATTTTTTTAAGCGCCTTTAATTTTTCTAGACGGCTTCGTTTTAATAGCTAGTCTATTAGGTGAAGCCATCATTTTTTTAAAACTTGGACTTAATGTTGCATGTTTCTATCAGTCTTACCAATTCTGTCAACTTTGACTGCTTTGAGTTCGACTCAGAAAACAAGATGAAGAAAACTTTTTTTGATTTAAGCTGGCATTTAAGTTGATGTCCATGGTAATAACTAAATACATAGTTCTTTTTTTAATATATTTATGTTATTTATAGGTCGCTTGTTCAATTGGGATGGTAACATGGTAGATTGGTGGACAGCGGAATCGATACGAGCATTTAAAAACAAAACAGAGTGTTTTATTAAACAATATTCCAACATTTCCGTAGATGGATTAAAGGTAAAAAGTAACCAAACAACATATTAAGTTAGTATAAGTAATAGTAATAGTAATAATAATAGAAGTAGTAGTAGTAGTAGTAGTAGTAGTAGTAGTAGTAGTAGTACTGAGTAGTAGTAGTAGTTGTAGTAGTAGTAGTAGTAGAAGTAGTAGTAGTAGTAGTAGTAGCCGTAATAGTAGTAGTATCAATACTATTATTATATCATTAGTTATTATTATTGATATTATCCATAGGCGCGGAACGCATGTAGAATTGGGGGGGGCTAAGAGGATTTGGGGGCATGCCCCCCAAAAAATTTTTTTAAAATCGCCTTGTTTTCCTGCTTTTTGGTGCATTTTCAGCACAAGAATTATGATTAAGAATAATTATGTGTATTTTTCATGTAAAAATATGGAAAATAGCCCTGTTTGGAGGTTGAAGCATGTTAGTCTTACTATAGCTACAAGGGTATATTAGGCGTTATGATTTGAGCAAACAGGTGGGGGGGGGCTAAAATACACTCCAGCCACCACCCCCAAAGCTGCCCCCCCTGTTCCGCCGCCTATGTTATCACCATCATAAGCAGCAACAGGCGAAGTAGTAGTAATTAGAAATAGTAATATGAATACAATTACAAGAAGGTAAGCAAATACAAATGATGTGGAAACTTATTTACAACCAATTGCAGATTGACGGTAAAATAACATTATCCGAAAACATGGCTGATAACGGTGGACTCAAACATTCGTTGAAGGTATTGTCAACGATTTAGCAGTTTCTATATTTGATAAAAGCAATATAAAATCAATAACAATCTTACAGTCATCTTTTAATTCTTTACTCCGTTATAATGATCAATACTTGGTTAAATCAGCAGTTGATAGCTGTACTAATATGGAAAGATCCTTTCAATAGATCCTCTCTCAACAAACATTGCATGAGGTATTATTAGTATAAACAAACCAAGCTCCCACATGCATGCAATGGGGCCCAGTTTTAAAGTAATTTTCTACACTGACTCGCTCTTGTAATTGAAAACTGACAGCTGTCTGTTATCGCTCTTGCTACTTGCACTGTAGTTACATGGGTGAAGCCGGTTGTGCGCACACATAGAGTCTGATCGAACCGAGGAGCCAAATACCGGTGGTTTGTCCTTTATAAAGTTTCAGTAAAGAGTATTTTTGTGCTGATCTAGTTTAGGATACTTGAGTGTATCAGTTCTCATGTGAAGGACAATAGATTTAGCAATAGAAGTCATTACATTGCCCGGTAAAAGAATGCAAAAAAATGCGTTACTTGTTGAAACAAAAAATAAGTTCTCGTAAATCAATTATGGATATTAAAAGATGAAAATGGCTTTCTCTACTACTGTTGAGGAATAAATTTAACATCATCATGGTATTCTGACTCAGAACATTCTCCTGAATTCAAAATGTTTCTAACTCACTCTCGCTATCGTTAAAAATAGCTTTTATTACATCAATTGTTGAATACCCGGCCTGTTGGACGCCATGTTGTTTTTTCCACTGTATAATTTTTTCCTTCCCGGTAAGTCGTATTATTGCTTGATCAAATTGAGGCATGAAAGAATGATATGATACTGTATTAAACGCTTAAAAGTGGTTCTATTTTGACCCAGGGACTCGGTAAAATGTTTTTAATGAGCTTTAAATGGAAAGTGAAGTGGTTTTCGACAATAGTCGATAACGGCGTTCTTCTTTGTGTCGACTACAGTCGACCGTGGCGCCAAAACAGCTAAATGATCTTTTATCTTTTTCATACAATTCCACGACTGTTTAGAAAGCTATGAACATTTTAGAGCTGAGACAAAGCATTCAAGTGTAATGTCTTCAAGTAAGAATGTGATATTTGCTTCTAGCGAAACAATTAGCCTTCTGTTCGAAAAACAAAGTAATATTCGAATATCATAATTTAGTATTTTCCAACATAAGGGCTCTTACACATGCTGCAATCTGATTGGCTCCCTAGCCTCGGGATATTCGTGATAGTTCTTCTAGACAGTTCAATATGGAATAAAAATATTCACTGGTAAGTTACAAGCATTAGAAAACAAAAATATTGCTATTTTTTCATAAATTTCTTTACGGATACAAACGAGAGTTGAAAAATTCATTCATTTAGCATCTAATGTAGCATTTACTTATATTTTAATTTTGGCCAATTTGTTGAAAAATAATAAAACAGTTGCACCTTTCGGCCTCAGGGGCTACGAGGCAACAGCCCATTCTGCTCTTTTCTCGTAGTCCATGCAGCCTTGAGGTCTAACTGTTAAATGGCCAACGAACAAGAGGTAGAAAACTTAAGGGGTTTAAGTGCGTACCGTATCGAGAGGATACCACTAGCATTTCGGTATACACGATACATGCGAACAGCAGCTAATATCCAAATCCATTAAATAGCAAAAATAGAACAACAATGTCTCTATAACAAATAGTATAGTAGTTGCAATCACTTTCTATTAGAAATATATTTTAAACAATCATGTTTTAACCGCTAGGCATACAAGAAGTCGGTTGAGAAACTTGGTGAGGAACCAAACCTACCCGGGAACTTAGGATTCAGTCACGAACAACTTTTCTTCTTATCATTCGCTCAGGTATTGATCGTGACAAACAAAACAAGAGAACAGCAGTTTCTCTAGTAGCTTTTTTTTTCCCAAAACGCTTTCGTCAATTAGTTAAAAATCTTGATTACAAAAAAATGTAAAGGCGCTGACAGCCACACGATAAAACATTTCACGCAACATTACGCCTAACACGGTTGTTGAGCGTGTGTCCAGCGATCAATTTTGTTGCATTCAACATTGCATGTAACAAAGCTGAAGTTGAATTGTGCTCTACTCAGGCAACATTGCACGCAGCAAGTTTTTTTTTTTTTACAGGACTTCTTGCTGGAAGCCGCTTTGATTGTTTTTATGTTGCATGGGTAAGCGCGATGCGTAATCACAATTAATGTTGCGTGATTTTGTTGCGACATGTCTCAACTGTAAAAAAATTGTTGCGTGCAATGTTGCATGAAATGTTGCACCATGTGTCCGCGCCTTAACATTTTTTATATATAATTATCAAAACATTAGTAATTTACAATTTTTGTAAGATAGACGTTTTGAAGTAGATTTTAGTTCAAATGATTTTGTTTTAAATTGTAGATTTGGAAACTTTTACACTAACACACCTCGAGTACAAAGATCAATATTTTATTGTAAAATATTTGGAGATGATTAAAGAATAATAATAATAATATTAATAAAAACAATGTCTTTATTAATCAGTAAAAATAAGGTAAGAGACTGTTAGTATTTCTAAGTCTTAAAGAGGATTCCTTGACTTTAGGTAATATACTGTGAAGGGGATGACCAACATTACGAGCCTTAATAAAAATAGTACGGTTTGATTTGTCTAATAACTTAAAAATATCTATATAGGAAATATATTTCCGCTTGTAGCAACGGCTAAGAAAATTCTGAACGGTAGTGAGCTCGGGTTTAGAAGCAGCATAAACACTGAGCCCGTAAGTAAGCTTAGGTAGGACAATGACATTAAAAAGATGGTCATACATATCGCCATACAGTGAACATTTTGATCTAGGAGAGAGACGTGGTATAATGTGGAATCACCGGCTCAGAATTAAGGCGCGTAAAAAAGTTGAAAAAATCGCGATACAAAACTAATTGCGATTCTGAGCCGGTGATTCCACATTATATTGCAGGCGTTGAGAGAAAATATATTTCTCATATTGACTCCGTGGCTTTGCCACTCCGCCAATACGGAATATAGTTTCTCTCAACTATACGGCAATATAATGTGGAATCATCGGCTCAGAATCGCAATTAGTTTAATAAAGAGTTGAAAATATGAGATCATAGAATAGGAGAAGGCTTAGCTTAAGCACAGCACATATAAAATCTAAAAAACCAAAGGGAATGTAAAACGTTTAATTTTGATAAAAAGGTTGTTTAATTTTACTCTATTCGGCAAGTGATACTAGTTTGGAACTAAAGAAAGATATTGCTGACCATGCATGAAGCAAACGTTTGCCTTGTCTGATGATGCGGTGCGTGGAGGATTGATCTCACTTCTATTACCGTAGCCCCAGCTATAAATCGTTTCTATAACTAGTTTAAATAAGAAATGTAATAGATAAGGATTTACAAATGTTATGAAATGGGGGCGTAATGGTCCTAATGAAACGCGTAAAAGAAAATGGTAGAAATTAATCTTTAATTTGGGAACCTTTAACACCATTACAATATTTTCATTTGTCTAATTAATTTTCTTTTTTAACTTTTTATTTCTCAACTATACACTTCTTTTTATATAACAGTTTACTTTGTAGTAGTGTTGAAGGATATTATGCTGAGGCGCAGATTTTACTATTTGTACAATTTCGCATACGTGTTTGAAAACTAAAATAAAAACTACTACTGATTATATGTTTGAATTACTGCTTTATTGTCATGATTATTTTACAAATTATTACCAAAGCTTTACATTTTAAATAAGTGATATAGGCCTGCTTTAATTAGAACATTATCATCAACAGCAAATGCACAAGCTCTAATCCCAAATGGCAATGCGTGTATAGGGGCTTTATTCCTTCAACTACTATCCAGACTTGAGTTGTTCATTACAGCCACATGCCCACAAGCATTATGCATGCACTGCTTAGATGAAAAGCTAAACCATAATCACCGTAAGAAAGCACAAATTAAGATGACGTTTCGAGCGTTCGTCCTTTGCCATTGCAACTGTTCTGCAATATTAATGCTTCCTCGTATTATATTAACCGACCTACAACACTCATTATCAGTTCCAAGTGAAATCCTTAATTTCGATTTGACACTAGAAGGGCTAGACACCCGATGGGTAAGAGGGAAGCTAGACATCTAATGGGTGGGGTTTTTAAACACCTGATTGGTGAAGAAGAGCCGCTAAATACCCAATGGTGGAAGGAAAAGATGAAGGATCCGACGAATGAGAGAAGGCTAAGCACCTTGGGGAAGGGGGAGGCTAAACATCAGATATTAATTAAGCTGGTTTGTTCAAAGCGATCAACCTCGTTCCCAAGGCTTTTCCCTATGTTCTAGGTGCGCACCTACAACCTTGGGAACAAGGTTACAAAGCGGTGCTAAAGTTTCCTTCGGTTGTATACAAGGGTTACAGAAGCAACCTCTCTCAGGAAATGATTACAATTCATTTAAAATACTAATACAAGTACTTTGTTCAAAGATTTTTCTTTCAAGGACAGAACCTCCGTGGGAGGTACTCCCATATATTGACTATACCGGTATATACCACTGTTCAAGGTATTCTTTTCAGACAACACAAACTAGAACAGGGTGCATGAATATTTCATGGAAACGTTTGTCGATAGAACAGGGTATAATTGATTTTCCAGGGAGGGGGGTACTTTGAGGTAAAAAAGGACAGGGATAATCGTCAAGAAATCTGAAAAAATTTCCTAAAAATTACCAAAGCGTAAACATTTTCAATCCTAAAAATACACCGTAGCAAAGAATGATTCCTATAAAATATAGAATAACTTCAATTAACTGTTGAAGATATAAACATTGTAAGCTAAATATTTTTACGTTAGAACTGAAAGAAAATGTGTAGTTTAGCTGGCTGGTAGGGCATCTAATGCTAAATGTTATCATGCAAAACCCATTCATTTTCTTTATAAAATTTTGCCAAAATATTTACCTAGAAATGTTCATATATGCGTCAATTTTTGAGTAATCACATCGAAACTTCCCATTTGTACTATTATTGATGTGACAAATGTGATGATGCAATTCGTTCTTTAAACCGGAATCTTTATCAATGTCACGTTCGCGTGAAAAGGTTTCTATTGTCTTACGTATTTGCTTTTTAATATAAAATTACCTCAACTGATTTGCTAGTTTGGAACAGGGTATCAAAATCAAGCCTGATTTCTAGTTAAAGGTTCCAGCGGCACGCTCAAAGCAAAAAAAAATTTTTAATAGTGACTTATGGGCAGCACAACCAGACCACTGAGTTGTATTTAAAACTTTTTTGTGATATTAGTTTTCCCCAATTAATTGGCTAGTTCAGTGTACGAAAATGTTAGTAAGATGCGAGGTTGGTGAGGTGTCTGCATGATATAGAGCCGTGCGAAAGATCTATCAAGGCAGAAAAAATCTTGAGTGATACCGATAGATGTAAAATTTTATGATGTAATGCCAATAAGACCTTTTGTCATTGAATGGACCAATCACAGTGTGTTAACCATGTGACGTCAAGGCAGCAAGGCAACAATCAATAATTATATCATCTTTTTCGAGGAAGCCAACATCACATATATTTGCAGAAGGGTCCTCACAGTAAAAATAAACTATGTAAAATGATAACTATATGTCATAAAATAGAAACAAAAAAGATAGCTAGTATTAAAAGTGACAACTATTAAATATAACATTTTTTTTAAATTTGGCTTTAGACAGGCCATGATTAAATACAGTTAAAACTGGAGATTTCCTCAGTGTAATGTCTAATGCATTTCAGACATCTGCCGCAAAGTTGGGGAATATCCAGTGGCCAACCTTCTTTTATTGCATGATTTGCAAATGTTTTGCTTGGATCTATTGTTGAAGACATCGTGAAACGGGTGCATAAAAAGGGTTTTAATTGATTTATTGCGTTCTCCTAACGTCGAACGCAATCATAATCTTGCGCAGGCGGAAAAAATCTCGATTTTGTGGTTGATCCAAA
>JAOTRI020093303.1:0-15268 GCA_028564885.2 Zoanthus sanctaehelenae | reverse complement strand
ATACGTTCTTAAAATTTGGGTCAATCTCAGCCTCAACGTTCTTATAAAAAAGGTTCTTATAAAAGAAAAAGAGTGTAGTACAAGTAAATAATAACTAACTAATTGAGTTGTTCAGTCAAATAATCTGATCTGTCATATATTTTATCCACACAACTCAATTGCTTTTAATGCTGTTTTTCTAGTTAATCTGTTATCCAGGCCTTAGGATGGACAGGCACAGCTTCACAAGTACAATTATAATATATTTTTAGGATGAGAAGGCCATTTGCTTCCGATCCATTCATGTATTAAAACATCTCATTCATAACGGGAACATTTTGAATCTGTGTACGTATTAGACAATTACATGACAGCAAAATAAATTCATTGTAATATTGAACACCATTCCGCTATTCTTTAAAAATTCTGTGAATGTCCGCGAAATTGTGGCTGCGTGGAATTCCAGAATGCCTGTAATGAAGAGAGATAGTAAGGGCATGTGTTGAGGAGGGGCAAGCATGATGGGCATGTTTTGAGAAAAGCATTGCGTTTGAAAAGACAGACAGTAGGAAATGAGGCCAACCAAAGAAGATGTGAAAGACATACGGAGAAGGAGAGCAGAGACTGTTGGTTTTGAGAACAAGAATTCCATTAATCGTGCAAGATGGAGAGTGGGAGTTAGAGAGATTGCTGACATAGTGGGGTAGTTCTAGCCAATCTGGTTTGATAATGATTGTTATTCTTTTTTTTTTTTCTTTAGAGATTTTTCCTTATAAAATTAAAATAGTTGATTACTCTCAAATTTTATTGCTAATCATCAGTAGAATGACTCAGCCCTTGTCATTCTATCAGATGATGGAAATCGTGATTTCGTATTCTAATTTTCAATTAGTATAAACCTGCTAACACACATCTTGTGTTCTGACTGACCATTCTACTACTGGTTTATTTGTGATTGCCTAGTAGAGAAAAGATAGAATAGCTAACGAGACCAGTTTTCTATTATATCAGAAGATTTTATAAGCAGTTTAACTGGTAAGTCCTATTTTGACCAATACTAAAGCAATTAGACCTCTCGGCTTCATGGACTACAAGTATAAATAGCCCATTCCGCCCATTACATCATAGGCTATTAATTCATAGTACATTCGTCCTTGGGGTCTAATTGTTAACTAGAAACTTTTTTATTGTATTTTCGCTCTAAACTTGTATCGAGCACTCTGCCTAACGGTTCAATTGTATTTATATAAACTTGTTTTTATGTTTTATTAGGTGTCCTTTGTTGAGAGTCTGACCTTAGCCACAAGATGTCTGAAGTTGTTGACTGTATTGCCTTTATTATACGCAAAGCGTTTTGGAGCCTATGGATATTTTTAAAGTTTGTGTCTTTAAGAATATTGGATTTCTTTGGACTAATTTTTAACATTTTGGCCTGCTTGACGCTTTTGAGGTTTCCTGTCATGGTCAAGCAGTTCATGCATATGCAATCTATGTGGGAATGGAGATTCGTTGGTCTCATCCAACTTCTAATATTTTTTTCCGACATCCCATTTATAGTAATGGCGATCTTGATGACTGTATTCACGTTTGGATTTGTGCTCATTCCGTTTTTTAAGGAGCTGAAGAAAGAGAATGTTGGATTGTGTGATTACTTCTCTCCAGAATATGACAACAGTGAGGAGGATTTCAATATTATTTATGACGGTTTTACTCTTCGTAAGATAATAGCGGATTATTTCTTCAAAACAATATGTGATATTCTGTGTCTCCCATTGGCTCTTGTTTGTCTGTGTTCCTGGAGATGTGTCATCTTTGTACGTCAGTTTAAAAAGTCTTACAAACGTTGGTCCCATTGGAAGTGGAGAGCCACAGCCGTTGTGCAGTTTCTACAGATCATTGTTGACATCCCCTGTATCATTCTCGGGCTCATTCTCCTACCAACATGGAGATTACCTTTTCTTGTTCTTAGGGCAAGAAACAAAAAGTGGAACACTTACCGTCTCTTTGTTTTCGAGGAAGCCTGCTTGTTTATAATTGATTTGTTTTGTTTCGTGACGTTTCTCTTCGCAGTGGTTACTTGGAGAGGGCCATTTCTCGTATACAAATTATGCAAAGCCGAGCGGTCTCAGTGGACGTACAGAAAAATTGTCTTCGAACAAGCAGGTTTAGTGTTTGTAGACATTCCTTGCATTCTCTGCGCCGCCATTATCTTTGTCACACTTTGGAGAATTCGGCCATTTATTAACAATTTGTCAAAGAATGAATGGAAAGTGCGACGAAATTGTGTTGTCCAACTTGGTATGCTTTTGGTTGACTTTGCTTGCTTCGTCATCGGATTGGTTGTTGTCTTAACGCTTTGGAGGTGTTATCCACTTATTCGTGATGTTAAAAAGTATTGTAAGCCAAAGAAAACATCTTGCGAAGAGAATGAACGTTGCAAGGACGTACAAGAGCCAATCAATCCAGAGATAAAGGATGACCAAGATTCTCTTTCTGTCTCTGAAGAAGGACAGAGTAATATAAAAGTTACCATATCTTACACATCCGATTTCCGTATTCAAACGTGGAAGATAAGGAAAGCCATCTTTAAACATTTCTTATTTTTGTTCATCGATATTCCAGCAATTGCTTTGTGTTTCCTGATTCTCTTTACCGTTATACGATTGCCGAAATTGCTTTCTAAGCTTCTTCAGAGTGGAAACTTCTACATGGAATTTGCCTTTATCGCGTACTCTCAAGCAGGTAAACTAATAGTTGACATCCTGTTTCTATGTTTATTTGTGGTACTGATGATTTTGCGGCCAATACAGTCGTGGATCCACCTTCTAGAAGACGAAGAACACAAAAAGAACAGACTTCTTCGTTTTTATTCGAAGTTTGTACCTGATATTCTTTCTAAACGTCTGCAGATGTATCGCGAGTTGGAAGAAGTGTTCTCGAACTCTCTTAAGATAAGGATTGACTATCGAACAACTCGATACCACATGTCACTTATTAGTTTGAAATACCTGGGCGAACTGCAGTGGATACGACACAAACTAAAGAAGCACGAGCTGGACGAGGAGTATGAACACATGGTTCACATGGTTTACTGGTGGGAGGCAAAACGTGCCCACAAGCTTTCACGATTGTACAGGTGAGTAAACTTGTTCATATTCATTGATACAAGAGTCAATGTTAACTTTAATTACACGTTCTTTATAAGAACAATTTTCTTTAGAAGAACAATGAGGTTCCGATTGGATGAAAGTGAAGAACAATTTAAGATCAAGGTTGAGGCTGGAAAAAGTGAAAATGTTTCTATTTGATACTTTACTGAATCTTGTAATTTACGTTCGCAAAGTGAACAGTAAAAACGCAGAGGCACCGTTTCACATTTAGTATATTTAATAACACACGTACTCATGTGATACTAAAAGTTCCTCGAACGATCACTGAACTGTTAGTTTTTCAATGCCTTGTCTTTTTGTTTCGATATTTGTCATTAATTCAAACCGCTCCGAGGCATAAGAACAGAAAGAAGAACCGAAAAAATTAAAAACGATGATCCTTAACACATTTAACTGTTTGTTATTTAAAGGGGAACTCCAGGATGTTTGCAAGTTTGGTTCTACTAAAGGTTCAAAATGGTAAATTGGTATTTGAAGCGGAGTTATTTTCTTTCAAAGTCATGAAATAATCTAAATGAAACTCCGCCATTTTGGAAAAAAACTCGACGGCTCAGGAAATTGTTAGCGTAACTTCAAATTACGACACTGCGTCAAATACACACAATAAAACCTTTACAACACGAGCAGGAGCAGGAACAAATACAATTTTGTAACAAAATATTACTTCTTGTTTGGAACCAATGCAAGTTTGAAAACCCTGCGAAACTGCTGCCTCTTTGTTTAATGCAGTTGCATCACAAATAACTGCTGACCCTCATAACGCGGCTCAGATCTTAACAAGATGGCGTACTTTCAATTTGTCTTTTTCATAAGTTTAAAGTAAAAAATCTCGGCTGTTCTAAAAGTTGAGGGTAATAAATAATCAAAACTATAATCAAAAATATTAAGTTAACTGAAAAGCGATTTACTTTTTCCCTGCAGTTCCCCTTTAAAAGGCGTTTAGTGGCATAACTTCACCTGTAGGAATAAAATTGTATTAGATTTTACCTAAGTTTAAAATACAAGTGTGCTAATATATTGAGTACTTGCACCCAAGTGTGCAATAATCACAGACTAGCTATTTCAGATAACTATTTAACCGGCTGCTGTAGCCTTAGTTGGTAAGCTCATGTAGCTTTATGTTTAGTCTGCAAATCGAAACAAATTTCTTCTATAGTCCAGTTTATGGTTGATGAATGATCTTATAGCTTAATCTTGGCTGACCCAAACAATGGCTAATGTGGAAAACTACTTGCATGCCACTACGGTCGAGCGAATTTCAATGTTGGCAGAAAACTAATCATCAAATGGTCATGATCGTGAAATTTCAAAAGAAAATTTTTTGATATCGTTGGTTTGTATAATTCTGTTATCTAGAGCGCTTTCCATTCAACAAAAAAAAAACGGTTTGAATTTCGGAAATCTCTGTGGTCGAATGGAACGCTAAGTTTCGAAACATCACATGGTCAATCACCTGGTCAGTACCGCTTCTGCAAATTTCTATTATGACGGCTGATTTAAATAATTCTTTCGTGGAGAGTGATGAAAACGACGTAATTATTCTTGCAGTTATTGTATGTTTTATGCGGAAAAATCTTACCTTGGTTTGAATTCCAAAACCATTGTTGAATGACGTATTGTAAATAATATTTATCTCCATACTTACCTACCGCTACTTGGGGAACATTGTAATGTGCCAAATGCCGCCATCTTTTGTTTCCTACGTGGTAGGATTTTAACTCGTCTGTAGTTCTGGAACAAAAAAATACAACCAGGGGAGGCCAAATGGAACACGGAATTTCCAGTTTATAGGGCAAGCTTCAGAGGTCATTCGAAATTTTCGAAAATTATTCCTAAAATTTTCGTGTCCCATTTGAAATCATAGTAGAATAACCAAAATTTTCGTTAAATGGAAAGCATCCCTTCTGATTTCCTCAACTACTTGCAGAAAAAGCTAATATATGAAAATGTTAAGTATACAATGTCGTTGAAAAAATTACAAAAATAATTTTAAATTAACATGGTGACGTGTTGATTTAAGATTGGCTTTCCAAAGGATGTGAAATGAGTAAATCTTGTATTCATTTATAGCGAGATGATTTTTGAAGGATAATTTTGATACTTTTAATACACCACTAACGTATATACATATGAACTTTTCTCATCATGAAATTTAGCCCTACTATCCTTGTTCTTGAGTTAAACTTTAGAAAGATTATCTTGCCACAAACAAGCCTATTTGGCTAATTTCGAATGTAAAAGATGTTATGTTAGAATAGCTGCAAGTTTTTCATTTGGTTTATTCGACGTGGTTATCTAGAAAAAATATCACTTCTTCATACAGTTGTCTGTCAGTGTTATTGCTGTTAGCTTTCAATCAACAGATGTGAACTCAACTACCTGGCGCACCCTGATGTCGCAATTCACAACCGAAATCTGCTAATGTACAGAAATGAAATGCTGCAGTATGAGAGCGAGTTTCAGAAGTACTACCGTCAACTTCAGGAATATGTAATTCCTAAAGTGCCTCTGTGGACAAACCAGACTGGCCTCATGACCAGAAGTCGAAAGGAAACCCAACGTGTACTCATCAGGTTGGTCTTCCTTCCATGATATTAGAGACTTAGCTTTAGGCAACGATGACGTAAACGTGAACGACGATGGCTCCGAAAAATCACTTTTTTAATTCCTCTTTGTTTTTTTGTTCGGGTCATTTGGGGTTTTGTTTCTTTCCTTTACATTTGTGGATAGAAAAACGATTTAGCGTTTCTTCGTGAAGCTAAACAAATACGGAAAAGGTTCTGCAGTTATGTCCACGTAGTTTTGACAACTCCAAAAAAGGTGTTTTCGCGTTGTAATTTTAGCAACAACTCCTTGCACGTGCTCCACTCGATGCATTCCAACGTGCAGTTATTGTATTTTCTATTGTTCTCTGTCGTCGTCATCGACGTTGCCTAAGGTCCCCATTATAATACTGATGTCCTTTAAAATAATGTTTTGAAGCTAGTTTTCAGTATTGTTTTTGTTGGGTAACTGTTTAAGACTTATTGACTGGTCCCGAGTGAAACATGATGTTTTCCGTGGAGATCAGTCAATAAGTGTATCATTATATTATAGCAGTTTTCAAAGGAAACGAAAAGTGAAAATTTGCAACAAAAACGTCGCCAGAACTTTTAATTTGATATATTTTGAGTTTTAAAATACTCAACGTAGCTAACAGTAAAACTTGTACAATGATATCACCGTGAATGTCTGTACAATCGTATATCTTCAAATTTTAACAGATTGCAGACTTTCGGAAGTATTAATGATTTACCCCTGCTCAAACTGGTTCAAACCTGACAAACACGAATTTGTGGTAAACAGTGGGATTTCTTTCCTTTCACGTGACGTATTTTTAACCAATCAGATTCTGGAACAAATTAACTTTGAAACTTGCTATATTGTAATTATCTATACTGACACATACGCAAGTTAATGCGAGCGAAGCGTGTAGCCACCTAGTCAGAATATACCATCATCTTCGGATGTCACTAGGAGTGAAAATGCAATACATACGATCAGCGGTTAATACACTGTTAAATGCCAAAAATAGAACATTATTGTCACTACTGACAAAATCGTGTACTCGCAGGACTCACTTTCTATTAGAAATTACTTATAAATACGGTATTTTATGGTCCAAAATCTTTGGTAAAGTTCATTTTAACTTTCAGGTCCCAAATACGATCGGGTTTAGTGGAATATTTCGTCAATTAATAAAGCGAAGGGGGGAGGGGAGAGGACTGTTATAAAAATGTCTTTGGTAGAAAATTTTTTACAAACAGACGGTTTGGTCAGCGGATTCACTTTTTGACGTCGTTAAATGCTGTTATTCTTTTGGAGATGTGTTGTATTGTCATTCAATACGCAAGTCATGAATTTTGGGCTTGTGCCGTAAAGGGTTTTCGAGTTGAAATGGTACTTCCTGTGCTGTTGATAATAGTAAAGAAAGTAATCGAGATATCTCCAAATATTTTATCCAAACACGCTCTAGCAATTTGAATTACGATACAAAACGCTGTATATGTGAAAGAACAGCAGTTTTTTACCACTCAATGACGTCAAAAAGCGAAGCCGCTGACTAAACCGCTTATGCATAAAAAAGAACAACATGGCGTCGAAATTGTAAATCTTGAATTGTTATGTCTCCCTCATTGTTTTAGATACTTAGGGCGAAGTAGTTTGTGAGCAGTCAACTAAATTTAAATAAAAATAAATGATAAATAAATACTTTATTTAACGTCAATCGCAAAGGAAGTGATTGCCCATTCTTCCTAGCCAGAGGCTAATGTTTAATCGCTCGACGGCTCAGATCTTGGCATGAAAGTCGACTTTGCAAAGGGAGGAAAACCCTTGGAGTCATAAGAACCATTTATGATCTTTGCAATTTTGTGAATTAATATAATACAGATCACTTATAGTTGATAGAGGAATATTCTGATTGAAATTAAGAATTCTCATAGTCAGTTAAACTTTATTTTATCTCTTATAGATGCCTACCAAGCGGAAGATTCCTAATCACATTGTTGATTTTGTTCAACTTGCTGTTTATTTATCGGTTTCCAACTCTTGTACGTAATCTGTGGGGACACTGGTATAACAGAAGGAAAATTGTGTTCGCCTCAACCAAACAATATTTGTACGACTTTCTAACAATTCTTCGAATTATCGTCGTGCTTCTACTGGTGTACCGTGCTCCGTTCTTAATCACTGATATCATCCGCGACTTGTTTTATATCCGAAGCTGGAGCGCTGTGAGAGAGACTTCCAAGCGTTACCCTCCTTGGATCTTACATGATCTGCGTGAAATGGTGAAAGCTGTGTTCAGTTGGAAAAGCGTACGCTTTATCATTACAACCATGTTGTTTGGCCTCTTCATGCCTGCAGAATTATTTTTAACAGCTATCAAGTTGCTTGGGTGCAATAAATGTCTTTCATTTTTGTTCACAGGCACTTTATACATTGTTTTTGTCGGATTCCCTTTTGTTTTCTCATTCTATTTAGGAGGTAAGCTTTTGACCATAGGGCTTGGATCAGAACTCACCCTTATTGTTGGCGTTTTTGGTGCTGTTCTAATTGCTATGCTTGCAGGTATGGCTATTACCCTCCTACGAAACCACGAGGTGTCATCCTCTTTAGAACCCGAACCTTACGATTATCTGAGGTTTAACTGGTCTAACATGCATGTTATTATCTTCGAGATTGTGGAGTACCTGCAGCTGTTGGCCTTGGTATTTGCAGTAGCCGATCTTCAAATGGTAGGCGCTCAGGTCCTTCACTCTGCTTCTCGCTTCCTTCTTCTCAGTTTTGCTTCGTTTCAAGTAAAACTTTGGATAACTTTTGTGTTATTCCTTGTCTGGTTTTTCTGTGTTGGTGCACCTGTGATATTTGAGCAGATCTTAGAAAGTCTTCCTCGGGGATCGTGTGCAAAGAACATCGGCTGGACATTGCTCGTAGCTCTTTTAGGGAACACTCTGTTTGTGACGATGGTCCAGAGTCTCATATCGATGTTGGCGTGTAAATATGATACATGTGATATGGACAGTAGCACAAGAAATGGTTCCACATCGATGTGTGCTACATTGTATGATGAACCAAACATAAAATGCTGGAGTGGAGAACATCAAGCAGTAGCCTTCTTTGGTCTCTTTGGATTGGTTTGGTATGCCACCACGTCCATTATATTTGGTACAAAGTATGGAGACGCAACTCATCCCGATCAAGATTTCGCTTTTGCTCCAATTTACAATACGTTCGTAGATTTCACTAAGTCTGTTATGGTTGGAGTTGTTGTCCTAGCCTTTTCCTACTCTTATCTGACGGTAATTGCGTTGTTAATACTAAACCTACTTGCTCTAATCTTTACTGTTGTCTTCCAGAAAGTGTTTAAGTATCCTCTGTCTAACTCGTTCGGTTTGAGTATTTGGCGCAGTGTTGGTTTCCTAAGTGGGTTCATTGCTGCTCTTGCCGCCATTATAGCTAAAGTTATTTCCAATCCGCATTCGTGGATACCACTGATCATTCTATGTGTTTGTCTTCCCCTGGTATTGCTCTTGGCGTTCGTTTTCAGTTTGATGAAAAAAATTACAACGACCACTGAAGAGAAACGAAGACAGTTCCGTTTTACTCTGCTTAAACTTGAAAAGGAGTTACTTGGCAGAAATCAAATGGTCAATTCTTGGTCAAAGCAAAGAAAACAATGGAGACGAGTTGTAGAGAATGTTTTCGAGGCACAACCAGAAAAAAATCGTATCACTCAAAATATTTTGAATAGGCCTCGTTTCGATGTTGCAACTGGAGAAAGGGCGGCTGAGGACAATGAAGGTGAAGCCTTAGATAGACAGTCATTTGCCCAGCGAAGGGATTCTACTGAAGACCTACCACCTCCTCCAAGTTATGATGAACTTTTCCCCAACGTTAGAGGCGAGTTCGATGTTCTCCCAGAACATATCTTGCCACCAGGTAATCTCTCACTAGAGATAGTTCATTCTGACCCAAAGAAACCGTTACAGGAGTCTGGTAAGCAGTTAAATAGTGGGAGCGGTACCACGTTATCACACTTGCCTTCACCTAAATCAGGAACGACAGAAAGTGGAACGGTGGCAACAGAAGAATCGTTCAATGGCGCTTGTACCAAGGAAGAGGACACTTGCACGTTACCAGAAGAAGCACCGCTATCAGAGTCGCCAACAGGACAAAGACACAGTGACACAGAGCCAGCGGTGGAAGCATTATCAGGCCCCCACGTGAAAGAAGAGATTACTAGCGCATTAGAGTTAGGGTCTCAGTCACAACAGTCAAATAGTGAGACGGTGTCGTCAGCGGAGAGTTTAGCTGGCCCTCAACTGTCAGAGGTAAGGGGGTTCTTTGAATTTCTATGAATTAAAACTAGCGTAATTGATATGATCTTGTATCTTGTATTGATCTAAAGACGTTCGTTCCATCAGTTGCCTTAGGTACATGAACAAACGGTTAACTTGATCTTAGCGATCGTTAAAGTTAATCCAAAAATGGTAATGATTCAGATGAATGTCTCGTAAAGACTGCACTAGATTTAATATTTAGAATTTCATCTTTGGAAATGTTTTTCAGAATACAAAACAAGTAGCCACTTCAATCGCTATTTATGTAAGAATTTCGCTTATTAGATAGAATAGCTATGAAATCTATCAACTATCACGATCATTATCACCACAAGCACTGCCTCCATCAACATCATCACATTTATCGTCCCTTCTATTATTCCGTATTTGTTTCAATTATCCCTAGTTAAATATATAATATTTGTAAACATGCGGGATTTTGTATTTTATTTATTTAAAGTTAAAAAAAGATTTATTCTGGACCGTAAATGTTTTTTTGTGGTGGGTTTCATTTTAACACCATGAAAAACACTGGCGACATTTTTGTGTTCATATTCACAGATGACCCTTCCCTCTCAAGAAAAAACGTACTTTCCCTAAATACGAAATTCGTTTGTATTTTGTGTTCTAGATTATTACTGGTGTTGGCGAGTGTTACAGCGCTCCTCAAATTGTGGAACAGTTTGGTTCTCGTTACAACTCGGAAATCTGTGAAGAGTTTTCAAGAACTAGAAACTTTAGTTCGTTGACTAAACTAGAGTGCAATGGCAGCAATCTTTTGCTTCTGTTGGAACACCATATACATTACTCAGCTTTCTCCTTTACGTTTGTTTCTCAACTTGGCGAATGGCGCCGATACGTTCGCCACAGTAACTGGATTGAATTACTGCATTGCTTGCAAGTCTTGGAAGCCAGTATTACTGAAACGTTTAATAGTCCCTCTCGCGCAGATCTCGCTGCTGGAAACAAATCACCAGAAGCAGTATTTGAACTCTGTATCGACCCAGATAATGAAGTGCCGCCAACATTTACACCAGAACCACGAGATTCTGAATCAATCCAGGCTCATTCGAATGCGATGCGCTCACGTGCACTTCAAGATATAAGTACCATTGAAAACAATTCCCAAGAGTGGGTACAATTGCTGGACAAAATTTTACCTCCTATTCCAGTTTTTCTCAATTGGGTTTGGAATACAGGTTCAACTGGTACATCATTCGAAATTTTGTTTAGTCGCTCGGTTAAAGGCAGAATTACAAATACTGGCCCAAAAGGAATTAATATTGCTAAGGGAGCTACTATTGCACTCCCAAAACGGATTCGTGGCTGTTTTATAGACAGTGGTAAGAAGCTCACGTTTGCTAAAGGGTTTGAACCGAAAGGCAAGAAAGGTCCAATAATTGTGACAGTGAAAGAATTGGGAATAATAATGATGAACTCCAAGCTATACATCACGACACAAGATAAACGGCTTCGTTTTGACAAGGCCCTGGGAAGCATTCATGCTCTGACCTGGAAATAATGAGGTTTTCCTCAAAAGCTACAAAACTGACAAAATGTGAAGCTTTGTCCAGGGGCTTAGCGAGGATTTTTGAGAGGAGGAGTGGGGTGTTCCAATCTGGGATAAGGATAAAAAGGCTCTCAAATACTATAGCTATAGTGAAGGTAGTATCAATGTTCATTAAATAACCAAAATAGCAAAAACAGATTATAAAATTATTATTCGCTTCTTGTATGGCAAGCGTAGAACAAAATGAACAGTTGTTGGGTAAAATTGCTGAAAATAGGAAAACACGAATTGAGAAGGGGGTTCCTGGACGCTAGGGGGGGTTCCGGAACCCTTGGAATCTTCCCCTGGTTATGTCCCAGTTTGTCAGTGATAATCTAACTGTTAAATGTAACAAATGAATTGACATCATACATTGGTTATCAGGGGGGTAAGGGGTTTCTTCGTGAAGCCGTGATTCCTCTTTTTTATTATTCGTGACTCGTAATAAGAGACTCGATTCGAGACTCAGAAGGCGGTCGTGAGCCGTGAATCGTAAAGCGCGAAAATTAAAATGCGTGAAACGTTCGTCTCATTTTGATAAAATCGTGAATCGTGCCAAGACCCATCCTGGATCATGGTCACAGTACACGTAACGACAGCCAAAAAGAGAAACTACAATTAAATAAAGCAAACCCTGATGATCAGGATTAGAATGTTTTAAAAAAAGTTTTACTCCAGTGACGCTTTGTTTAAAAGCTTTTTAACTTTAACCCTGAGCTGAAAAATATTTAAGAAATAATTTCTTCTTGAAGAAAAGTTGAACGAATCGTTAACTTTCAAAGACAAAAACGTGTTAATTCTAAAGTTATATTTATCGTGCCATGCGAAATTGGAAACACGAATATAGGTTAGATATTTAATACTGAGTTTGTGTCAATCGGCATTTCAACAACTGGGGGCCCTATGTAGTTTAGATACTACTTTAGTATCAACCTATTAACGGTCTAACACGTATCCTGCTTTCTGATTGGCTACTCTATACTGGAGGTCGATTTATGACACCCTACTAGTAGAGAAAAGATGGCGGACCAGTATAATAATGAGCCATATTTTGCTGCAATATCAGGATTTCATTGTATCTTTTTTGACCGAGTTGTAGGTTTATACTAAAACATTTAGGCCTCTCGGCCTCATGGACTATGAGTTTGAATAGTTCATTCATCCTCGGCCGGCTAATTGTTAAATAAATCGAGTTTGTTTGAAGGTCATTTATTTTCGTATAAATCTATGGTAGTTTGATTAGTAACGATAACTCTCAAAAATATGGTTCCACAAGCAAAGGCGATAACAGTAGTTATATTTTTTACTTAAGTAATGTTTACAAAATATTAATTAAAACCAAAGCAGTTATAAAGCGACCTTAGTGCTTTACATTTTCCGTTGTAGAATTACAGAATTATAAACTCAATTGACGAAGGAAAATTGATATTTAACAATTATCTCAATACTTATTCCAAGAGGTGCGCGTTGGATATGAAAAACGCGATTGAAATAATTGTTTCTACATTTTATGAGCTGTCAAGATCCTTTGATACTTGAAAATGACAAAAATTGTAATAAATTGATAACTGACATTGTTAGTATATGAGCTGATAACCGAGATTCAGTGAACCAATCATAACGCTAGAAACGCAATATTCGAGGTTGAAAATTAATAATTATAAACATTCATGTAACGGCCTAGCTTAGAGTAGCGTTGAATATTGTAGATCCGTCAAAATGTTTGACAAAAGAGAAAACTGAAAACTTTTTTCTGAAGAAGAGAATAAACCACAAGATGTATGAAACTGTGGATTGTCTACTGGTAATCTTCTGGAAATCATCCCTAATCACCGCGCGAAGGGCAAAATAGTTACTGATAAGCAAGTGCTAATCTTTGTTTTTAATAAAAAAAAAAAACCCAAAGAAGTCCCAGTGGTGAATGAATGGATACTTCTTAACTTTTGTTAGTGAACCCAGGTGAATGAGTGAGATTTTTTTATATCTTTGTTCGTCTTCTTTGCCAACACCATTATTACCTTTATTGGGAGTCGCTGGCCATGATCCCCCTCCGCCATGTCTGTCCATTATTTGCATCCTGCTTCTTTAGGCCCAATTCTTCTAATCTCTTACTTAACCGATCTTAACACCTTTGTAACAGGTGACCTCTAATTCTCTTTCTCCTCAGCGGCTCCTCCAATGCCTGCCTCACCACGCTTTTGCCCATACCATCGGAATTTACTTTTTTCCACTGTCACTACATTCGCAATCACTGTCTTTCTTCTTTTTTACTTTTTCGTTTCGTAGTTTCGCAGCCTATACAAGATTTTTATGTTTCTTTATAGGCCCCAACATTGTGACCCATATACCAGCACTGGCCTGACTACGGTTGTATAGACCTTTGATCCTTTTTCTTTAGGCCCCAACATTGTGACCTATATACCAACACTGGCCTGATTACGGTTGTATAGACCTTTGATCCTTTTTCTTTAGGCCCCAACATTCTGACCTATATACCAACACTGGCCTGACTACGGTTGTATAGACCTCTGATCCTTTTTCTTTAGGCCCCAACATTCTGACCTATATACCAACACTGGCCTGACTACGGTTATGTAGACCTTTGATCCTTTTTCTTTAGGCCCCAACATTCTGACCTATATATTAACACTGGCCTGACTACGGTTGCATAGACGTTTGATCCTTTTTCTTTAGGCCCCATGCAACATTATAACCCATATACTAATACTGGCTTGACTACGGTTGTATAGACCTTTGATAATTCTTCTCTAGGCCCAAATATTATAACCCATATACCAATATTGGCTTGGCTACAGTTGTATAGACCATATTGCAAGTCTGTCCGCCATAATCGCCAGGTTATCAGCGAAAACCAGCTTTAACTGGTCTTCTGCTCTTAGATTCTTAGATGCTTGACAAGTCACTGACCCTGGGGATGCTCTCTTCCTCCCGTACCGCTCTCAGAATCTCTTTTACCCATAACAGGTATACCTGTTGTATTATTACCTGTTATATTGCTCACTTCTTGTTTTCATCATACCAACATTTATTTAGCTGATTGCTCCAGCTCTGTTGTTCTCCTTCCCTCTCAATACATCTCATTCCTCTATTCGTTTTACTGATCCTTTACTTTAAGCGACTTTCCTATCTCGTTCCTCTCATTTTTAATGTTTTTAGTGATCACCGAACATCTGGAGTGAACACAGTGGCGAATGAATAGAAAAACATTTTAACCTTTATTAGTGATAAGCAATCACTTCAAGTGAACTAAATAGTTCACTGAACGCCTCGACTAAACACAGTGTTGAACAAATGAGACACTTTTTTATCTTTGTTATAAATTTTGATTCCAGTTTTTTTAAATGCAGTAATGAAAAAAGATTATTTTATTGTTCGCTAAAAGTCTTGGCTTCTTATCACCATTTTCCCTTGAGCTTGCATTTTTTTCTTCAGCTCGCGGAACTCTTCCGGGGTATAGTTCTTTCGACTTTGAGTATCTTTCTGCAATCGAATAGAAATCGATTACAAAGCTTGTTTACACCTTACATGACTTACATTCTGATTCTCCAACTACACTCTTTGTTTTATCAGAACCTTTTTTACAGGAAAACGAGGCTGAAAATCGCCAAAAATTTAAGAACATGTTAAGAACATGCTGAGGCTGAGAAAAGGTGAAGAACATTTAT
>JAOTRI020093292.1:0-15269 GCA_028564885.2 Zoanthus sanctaehelenae | reverse complement strand
AATCCATCGCAGGTTAGCTCCCAGCAGACGCTGGTACTCATTTATCTACCCCGGGAGGATGGAAAGCTGAGTTGGCTGAGGCGGAAAAGAAGACCACACAAATATTCGAAATTCGGCAAAGTGCCGGAATCGAACTGGTGACCTAGTGGATGGTCATGGTTGGAAAGCAGAGATGTGACCAACTGCGCCAACCATATGCATGTCCGCCCAAATCAATCGATCTGGGCTCGGTTCCTCAAAACTCCGATTAACTTAATCCTGGATTAAGACAAAATTCAGAGACCCATTTTTTAATAAGTAAAGATTTGTGATGCTTGCAAAATTCTGCTCGGTTTTACCAATTAAGAAACTTGTTAAATTCAAATTTCCAGACCAGAGCAAGTTATAGAAGGTCAGGAAACAGAAACAAGGATTAAAAGTTAATCCTGGGTTAACACTAATCGAGTTTTGAGGAACCGGGCCCTGATCAGTATTTTCCACTGTCAAAGCATAAAAATGTTTTTTCTTTGCATTTACCCACAGTATACATAAATCAGAACAAGTTAAAAATAACTTGCAAATAACCTACAACTTTCACACATCATTTTTCCAAAACTTAGTTGCCCTAATGAAATTCTTAGTAACCCAGGGTAAGTAGGCAGCCGATAATATTAACCTCTGTACAGTATTAGGCCTAGTTGTGATGTCATCTTTATTGAGAAGAAGCTGAGATTGTCTTGCTAAATTATGTAATTAAACATTTTCAATAAAGGAATAAACAGATTTGTTAATTTTATGTTTAACGTTACAGGGCTACCAGTGAAAGTTAATCAGAAGCAGAAGACTCTCCGCTGCATCTTACTGCTTGGAACATTTGATGCGCCAGCAAAATGTCTTGTGCAAGATTCTGCCAGTTCAATGCTTTCTTTGGATGTCCATATTTTTTAAACCCTGATCAGACAACTAAATCCAGTGAAAGAGGACACACTCACACATACCCTTTTAAAGAAAATAAGTTGGCAACTGGATATGGTAAAATTAGAACACACGAGCAAACACTTAAGTTTGCAGCTGAAGCAACACAGAAAACCGCAGAGGAAGGCATACAGAGAAGTGTTAAAGGAGTAAAGGGTTTTAGTTGGCTGATATTTATTCCAAAATTTGACATTATCCGTGGTGTTGCAATTGACTACATGCATGGAAGTTTGCTAGGTGTTGTCAAAATGCTTGTGACATTGTGGCTTCACAAAAGTTACAGAAACGAGCCATGGTCAGTTAGGGAAAGGATGCAGGAAGTTGAGAACAGATATCTTCAAATTAGGCCACCAAGCTGTATAACACGTCTCCCAAGAAGTCTCATTAATAATTTTGGACACCTAAAAGCATCTGAACTTCAAACATTCTTGATGCTTTACTCGCTTCCTTGCCTTCATGGTATACTGCCGGAACAATATTTTCAGGATTATGCTCTTTTGGTCCATGCGATATATTTACTCCTACAAAAATCAGTTTCGAATTGATGATCATCTAATTCACTGTAGAGAATACAAACGTGTAACAAAAAGAAATATTTATACTATTCAATACAGATCTGGACATAATAAAGAAATTTCTCATGGATATGTAAACTATTATGTCAGATGTCATTTAGCATGTCCCATTCCTTCACTGTGTTCTGCAAATTGTGTTTGTAAAGAACCATTCTACATTGCCATGATTTGCAAGTTACACACCAGTTCACAAATGCTCAGGGATTACAACAAAAGTTTCGGAATCTCTATGGAACACCTTTTTCCTGTTTCAAAGCAAGAAAGCTCATCGGAGGCAGTTATGGTCCAGCACCTCTTGCAGCTTTGTGTATATGTTGACGTTGGACATTCTCCATCATTTATTGTTTTTTCCAAACTGTTATGAGAAGGATTAAGAACCTGCTAAAAAGAACAGGATTAATCAGTGATCTTGTAAATAATGATAACAACTTAACTGGCAAGTGGATTTTCTTAAGACTTGAAATATCGTTTTTTTATGAAAATCCTGCTCTAATTATTGCATATATATTTATTGTGAAAATACTGTATTATGATATTTACTTTGTAAAATTGATTTTAGGGAATGTTGACGGAAGGTGAAATAAAAAAATAAAAAGTGAAATGTTGAAAACTAGTGAGGTATAAACTTAATTAAATTTCCAGGGTAACAATTCCAGAGTTGATTTTTTGAAAACAAGAAAATGTAAAAAAACTACAATAATAATTAGGAGTTTAAGCATTAATTTTTGATAAGTTGATTATGGTATACTAGATATTTAAATATTTCTTGCTGGTAAAATGCATGACAGCATGACAGCATGACAGTTGAGATGAAAATAATTTTGTTTATTTTAAGTTGTAATGTTATTTTCTTAAAATTATAATATATTGTATAATTCATACCATTTCTCTTTCTTATTTTCTTTTTGTTTTAATTTACAATATAATATTTTATTAATCCACCTAAAATTCTGGCGAGCTGTAAAGCAATGTTTGGCATGTTCCTAAATAAATTATGTTTTAATACATGTGAAACATCAACTTTTATTTGACAATTAAAACTTGGTAATATTGCTTTGAGAAAAAATTTAAGTAGCTTTGATTGCCTGTAATTAACAATGGGCTGGTTAAATAAAAATAAAATATACCTTTGTAAACATTTTTGGTTGTAAACTTAGAAATTAAAAAATAGTTGTTTTGATGTTCTTTTCTTTGCAGTTTGTAGTATACATTTTGTTTATTTCATTTCTATTTAAATGTATACATTAAAGAAGAAGACATTGTTAATTAACAATGGGCTGGTGAAACATACATAAAGTATACCTTTGTATACATTTTTGGTTGTAAACAGGGAAATAGTGGTTTTATTGTTCTTTCTTCGAGTATGTGGTATACATTTTGTATATTTTATATTTTGTTGTATTTGAATGTATACATAAAATATACATCAACAAGATTCAGTTTTTGTTCAAGAAGCAAAATTATACATCATGTATACATATCTATTAATTCATGTTTGTGTATACTTTGTGTATACAAAAAAGTATACAAAAATGCTCTTCCATTTATAAGGGTAGTCATATATCAAAGTTTTATAAAATAAATGGGGAAATTATGAACAAAGTGCTTATCGACTGATATGTGAATTTTGCAGATTTTAAGAACTCGAACAATATCAGTGTCCGAGTTTTACAGTAAAAACCAGTAAGAGTGAAACAATGGTTGAAAAGACAGTGGTGATTGATTTTGTCTTTATTGGTTTCCTGACATTAAAAATAGTTAGTTAAGACTGAAAAATGAGGAATTTTCCCGCTCCTGTTTGTTTAATTTCAAGAACATTTTGGCGAACTACTAGCTGCTCTGATGCTTTTATTTGTGAATTATTGAAGTTATTGCACATATACTTCTTTAAGACCACGTTTAACTCCGCCATTGCCGGTCCTTAGCCCGGATGAGAAAGGAGGAGTGTAAGTAATAGGGCTAGCTCAGGATAGCAACCCTATACTGTAAAAGACAATAAAAGGGATTTGCCTAATTGGCAGTAAGGAAAACATTGGATTTCTGTTAAAATTATGAGGAAGGAACCAGTATAGTGAAACCAAGTGGACTGATCTTGGAATAAAATAGTTTGTTAGTATGGTAGGATTAATTCTTTGCATTTTTAGTTTTTAAAACACAATAAGAATGTTAATATATATGTTTTACAGGTTAAAATTATTTTTATTCTGATTTTTTTAATTAGATGGATTTTTTCATGTTTGTTCCGATAAGTAGTTAATTTTTTAATAACTACGTACAGGGTTCTTCCAGGTCCTTAAAAACCTTAGAAGTCCTTAATTTTCACTTTATAAAATTTGAGGCCTCAAAAGTACTTGCATTTTCCCAAATTCAGTCATGGTCCTTAAAAAGTCCTTAATTTTTTGCTTTTTCGCTGAAGTTGGCATTTTGTTTGAATCGCAAGTCATGTAACTAGCTTACGATAAATTGCTAGCAAACTTAATTTGTTTTCGTGTTTTATATGTCATAAAAAGCGCACAGTAAGAGTTCTGCTTACGTAATGTCAAATCAAACCTTGGTCAGTTCTCCAGAATTTAGGCCTTGTCCAGTACACTAGTGCGGATCCAAAAGTCTTCGGATCCGTTTATACCGCAACGAATACGTTGACTAGCGTTTTCGTATCGTACCCGACAGTCCACACTTAAATGCATCGGATTCGCCAAGTCACGCTGTGTAAACTTAAAATGACATGTGTATTACTTTTGCGCATGCTTGAGAAGGCGCGCCTGCAGTATTCAGGGTTTTCTGGCCGGAAAAGTATTATCAAACAACATGACAGCGCACACTGCAACTTCTAGCTCTTCTTCTTTGTCGTCGACTTCGAATGCCAAGGGCAAGAAAAAACAAAGCCAAAAAGATATTTTCAATTGGACCGACGACGAAGTTAGATTGTATCTCAAAGTAACAAATGATTTCAAGGTTATTACCAGTTTTAAGGAAATTGATTGGGAGTCGGTGAGGAGCAAGTACGCTGATATTCTGAAACTATTTCACGAAGGATATGTTTTTGAGGAGAGGGATGGATTTCCCCACCAACCATCCGAAATCACACAACCAATCTTTACAACAAGGCTCAAGAATATTCGGCAGAAGTATAGAGCGGCTATTGACAGTGGACGACAGAGTGGCCATGGAAGAGTTGTTTTTCGATGAGTGTGGGTCTATCTTGGGTGGTTCTCCCGCCACATCATCAATCTCGTCTGGCATTGAGTCTGCGGACGTGAATGGACAGGTAGTCGAGGTAGGCCCACAATCTTCCTTGGTTGATGCATCACAAGCACCCTCTGACAATGAAGACGCAGACGAACACGAATCAGAAACAGGAGGAGTCCACTAGCATTATCAGAAGAGACAATTAGTTCAAACTCAAAAGGCAAGGTCGATAAAAATCACAAGACAAGAAGGGGTATTCTTGATGAAAAATTGAAAAATTTCAAACAGGAAAAGCTGAAACGAATGTTTCCTGTGGATTCACAGATGGCTAATTATGTCTAAGAGGACATCCAATTAAAAAAACAGATGTTGGATAAGTTAGAGTTCATGGACAGACAATTTTGTGATAATTTTAAATCACTTTCCAGTAATATTGAGAAATTAACAAATTGTATAACAGCTGCATTTACTACCCCTCTGTATTTTACTGGTATAATGCCAACTGCACCGCATATGCCTCCCTCACCGCACATGGCCCCCTCACCCCATATGCCCCCACATGGCCCACACTACCAGGGTATGGGGACATACCACTCTCAACATCAAGACTACCCAAGCTTCAACCAGCAGCTGGTACTCGATGATGAATCAAGTCATTATTAACTTTAATAACATTCCATTTTGATCAGACACCCATGGGATTTTGAACCTTGCTTCTTCATATTAAAATGAAACTCAATTACAAAATACGGTGGCCCATAAGGGCAATACCAAAATGTAAAACTCAGTACAAATATTTTAATGTCCGTAAAGATATTGAAGTCTCGGTGAAAGAATACACATCCCAGTACACGAATATGTATGTCAGGTGTAGTAAAAATATTTCTAGATGCGAAAATACCTCCAGATACAAAACGATTTCCCAGTACAATAACATATTACAGTACAAAACGTTTCCCTATAATACAAAAATATTTCCCAGTACAAAAATATTTCCCAGTACAAAAATATTTTCCAGTACAAAAATATTTTCCAGTACAAAAATATTCCCCAGTACAAAAATATTTCCCAGTACAAAAATATTCTCCAGTACAAAAATATTTTACAGTACGAAAATATTTTCCAGTACAAAAATATTCTCCAGTACAAAAATATTTTTCAAATGGACTGGACGCGACTCCTGTTCCTTGCATGCTGGGCACTGGGCACTGGGCGCGTGGTGACGTTGACGTTGAGCTACCGTTGACGAAATGGCGTCCAAAGATCGTTTATACTGCCACATTTGTGGATTAAAAATGGAAAAAAGCTTTAAATTTTGCCCAAAATGTGGCACAGAAGCTGTGGGATTACTTAACAACAAGGAAGATTTAACTGGGCCGAAGAAAGATAAGCCAGCTAAGAAGATTACGGGGACATTTTCCTTACCAAGCTTCAATGCATACAAGGCAAAAAGGGAGTCTGAAAGGAGATCCTTTTTCGTAAGGAAAAATAAGAAGAGCAAAATAGAGGAAAAAGAGGTTAGCATCCAAGTAGGAATAATGAAGGATAAAGAAACCATAAAGAGGGGAGAAAACCTGCCAGTGAAAGTGCTTCCATCTTCGGGTAGTGAGGAAATTAAACGTCTAGCCATTTCCAAACACAGTGCTTTCAGTAAGAGATTTAACGGCAAGGGAGATTATGTCCTTATTTTCAAGGATGGGACGGAAGTCAAATTTGTACCTGGAACAGAACCATCAGAACCATTCTCTGTATTGAGATATAAAGAGGAATCTGGCCTTGGGTATGCCAGGATTGTTTTCTACTTACTCCCAGTCCCGGACATTTTTGAAGAGCTTAGGGAAAGCCTCGAGGTCGTGGAATCTACAAGTATTTCTAGCAGCAGCGATAAAGAGCAGAGTGAAGGTACTGATGAAGAAGATAATGAAGATTATAAAGATTTAGATCTGACACCAGTGTCGTGGCTTCAGAGAAAGAGCTCCACAAGACCTCTACAATCGACCCAAACGACTGCTACAAGTACTTGTACTTACAGTTCGGATAGAGAAGAAAACAAGACCAAAGCTGACAACTCGCAAACAGCAAAAGGCATAGAATGCCCAACGTGCTTTCAATTTTTCCCTGTTACCGAAATTGGCGAACATGCAGATATGTGTGCCAACTGGTTTGTTGAAACAGTTGGTTTTGAATCACCACATATTACCAGTGAAATACTACAGCTGACAATCCACTTTCTGGAGGTTCACCAAATGTGTCCACACCTATACCTGTTCCAACAATAAAGGATTTGATACAGCAACTTCAAAGAAACATGTTGCATCAAGAGCCCATGAGTGTAAATATTAGGAGGAAAACAATGTGGAATGATTTTCAAAAGGAGAGAGAACGACGATTGAAGCCTGAAAGAAAGATAAAGGTTGTGTTCCATGGTGAGCCTGCAATAGATGATGGTGGGCCACGTAGAGAATTATTTTCAGGTTTGTTTAATAGACCATTTTACAGTTTGGTTCAGTGAACATGAATAATAGTTACAATTTGAGGTTGGAGAAACCACGCATGATAAATTATAGTTTTGCTATGCATGGTTCCTCCAACCTCGACTTGAAACGATTATTTGTGATCAATGAACAGAACTGTAAAATGGTGTAATGGGGTTGAATCTTTTTGTAAGCCTAAGTTGAAAATTGTTTATAATAAACAATATTAAGGTTACATAAACAATCTCTTACAATTACTAATGGAGGAGGCAAACCTCAAATAATTCACAGACAAGTAAGGATGGTTGATACAGTGTAAGTACTTTACTCTGGTGCCCTACCTACTGCAGCTACAAAAGTTGTTTTTATTTTTGTTTGCTTGCAGAGGGAAACTTATGTAATTTTATCATTAAACTTGCCTTTTAACTCTATGTAGACCTGCTAGATATAGCCCATCACAACTATTTTTCAAGTGGCATGCCAACAAAATCAATGGTTGCTTTAACATCAAGGGCATTCCAATTAGCTGGAGAGCTTATGGTGATGTCAGTCCTGCAAGGAGGTCCAACACCTAATTTTCTGAGTCCTGTAGTATATTCCTACCTGAGCAGGGAGCCACTTTCCCCAGAAAAAAAACACCCAGCCTCTAATGAAAGAAACTGCTATACGGTTAAGTTGTTGGCAGCAATAAAACTTGCATTTCATTGTTTTTCTGAAATATTATAGCTATCCAATTAATTAGTTGTTAGTTTTTTGTCTATAACAAAGCAATCAGAAATCTTAGTAACAGAGACCTTTTCTTGGAGCTTGGCTTAATTTTTTATGCCCCCTAAGAACAACCAATTTTAAATGCCCTCATAAGAGTCTTTGTTGTATATTGATTGGTAATCTATTTCCAAGATTGTCCTTAGCTTTGTTGCATATGCTATGCTGCATTCTAAAACTGAATAACGTATTGCAAGTTTGCATAAAGGGAGTTGTTTGTCCACTGACGTTTTCAAACATTTTTACCAGACATGACTTACCAGAAAAACAGGAAATATTATTTGCTCATGATCAAGGCTGCATTTAAATGTTAGAATGCACTATGCAGTAACATGTAACATGCAGTATACAATATAACCAAGGACAACCCAGTTTTGGAAATAAGGTTTTCCTACTCCCATATCTTCATCCCACAATTCCAGCACAATAATGAAATTTCCCTAAATGTGAAACATGAAAAACATCATAACATTCTTTATTGGATCTTAAAATTCTAATATCATCCTTATTTCAACTTTAATTCAGTAAGCAGGTGTGGAATCAGAAGAAGAATTGCATAGTATTCTGATTGAAGATGAAGTGCTTGATGTGTTGGATAGCATAGGTTATAGAGGAGTTCCCCAGAGAGAGTCCATATCTTCATCAGTGGAAATTGTAAGGTATAACAAAGAGACAATTGCTACAGTATTCAGTTATATCTTCTAATTTGGAAAAATCGAAAGAAAATTATAGAAGTTGCAAATGTATCCTTATGAAGTTTTGCAAACGGTGATTTCTTGAGTAAAATTTGAAGCTATTTTGAAGATTTTGTTTGGTGCATGTTTACTAAATAATACTTCTCTTCTTTCAGATCCATTTGTATGAAAGACCAACTTTCAGAATTTTTACCCCAATTAATGCAGCTGGAAGAGGGCCTTTCAGTCTGTGGGGTTTTAAAATCCATACAAGGATTCCCAAGAGTGTGGAGAGAAGTGTTTGAGAAAGATCATTCCATTCAATTCTCTGCTAAGAGTCTACTGCATTCAACCCAAGTTGACTTTAGTCTCTCTCAATTAATGAAGGAAAGAGAAATTGACACACATAAAGCTTTCAGTGATGTTATCAATCTAATGGAGGAACAAGGTGAGCTTTTTGTTGATTAAGCAGTTTGTATTTTTACCTTTAATAATGACATGTCTTTTCAAATGTTTGGGTTCTCAGTCAATAAGTGATTGTTTACCACAAGAAAAATGAAACAGATCTTAAAAATATGTAAGCCCCTTAACGGTTTAAGAATCATCTTTGGTGCATGTTCTTGATTAAACAAAAGAAGGTGAGAAATTTGGGATAAAATTGCATGCTCACTGAAGATTCTAAAACCATAAAGGGGCTTCTAAACTCTCCATTCTGAATATGCCAGTAAATAGCACTAATATATAAGCACTGTTTACTTAAGTGCTTTTTCAAGCTTTTAGTGTGTGCACTCTAATACCAAAAATTACCTCATATAATACAATTTACAATTTTATATGTAAATGAAAAATTGCAGGTATTCCTGGTACCACTACAGAGGAGTTTATCCAATTTCTTACAGGATGCAAGTCGATCAGTACCACCACTAGGGTTCCCCAAGAAATTGTCTATAAGATTTGTTTATGGTTGTGTGGCAGGATGCAGATGTCGTCCAACAGCTTCTACCTGTGATCTTGTCTTGAAGCTTCCTGTTCACATCAACTCTGAAGAAGATATGAAGGCCATGTTGGAGTCTGCAGTTAAAGATTCCATAATATTTGGAAATATTAAATTTGTATTACATACACCTTGAACATTTGCAAATATTTACTTATCATAATTCCTTGTTTATCACATAAGGGAGCATTAACAACAACTTGTGGGGGAGCACTGATGAGAAAAAAGGGGGTCCCTGAAAAAAATTCAGACCTAAAAAGGGGGTACTGAAAAAAAGATTTTCTGAAAATGGCATGTAGGGTAATAAGGGGGGGTCTCAAATTATTGTGTTTCTACAGAGGGGGTCCCTGAATTTATTTTAATGGAACAAAAGGGATCCTTCAAATTCTTTTAACAAAGGATAATTTCTCATCAGTGTCCCCCCCCCCCGACATGTTTTTGTGAATGCTCCCTAATTAGTTTTTAACAGAATGTTGCATTTTATATGTTATAGTACTATTAAGGTTTATGGCAACTTTAATGGCATAAACATTCCTAAAAATATAGGTTAGCCTTTGATGAAGAGTTAAGAAACGGTCTTCATTATTTATGTTTCACGTGAATAGAGTTTAAGTTGTAGATCGTTAAAAGATACGAAATGTTAGGGAAAGTGAGTTGAATTTATCAAACTGTAACAAGGAGGGGGGGGAAATCGACCGTATATATTCTTCCTGGCGTTCATAATTTACAATTTGAGACTTGATAATTCAATGACATTCATTTTTTAAAGTGGACATGAACCCTGGACTATACTTTCAGTTAAGGCTTTTGAAGCATGTTAGGTTTACTGATATTACTAAGTGTTGGCCATTTTGAAACACCAAATTTACAATAAAGACTGTCAAGCTAATGACTATTACGATGATATTTTTTTGATACTGCTTGTTTGAGCCAGTCAAGATTTGTATACAGTCATTAGCATAATGGAAGAATAAACCTTTTTAACAAATGCAAATGCAACACAATTCAACTGTTTTCTTCATGAAAAATCAATACTGAATTAGTATTGTCTCAGGGTTCACGTGCACTTTTTAAAGATATTTTGGTTTGCAATTATTGGTGATTATTATCTATCAAATAAAGGCAGTTGAAATTGGTGTTTCAAAACACCCCAGTTGATCTATTGCAATGCAATCTCAAGAATCTTGAAATATAATTCTTCGGCCTCCTTCCAACTACTTGGCAATTCAAAACCACCACGAGATGAAATATGCTCAAAGTATTTTTCATAATCATTTTCCTCTTCTTCAGAGAACAGCAGATGATCAGCTACATACTGAATACTTGCCCTGTCAATGGTTTTCATCAGTCCATCCACTCCCCCATGGCACTCGGGTAAGAAGTACAATTCATCTGGTTTGCCAGAGATGGTGTTATGTCTAGATTTTCGGATATAATGCGAGTTCCAATGCTCCAATACCATGTCAAGGTCTCTCTGCACGACCCCAGAAAAACTATATCACAAAGCTTCATTTTCAAGCTCATTTCCTGGGTGAAATAATTCATTTTCGATCAAATCGTTAAAATAATTAATCCACCAGGTAGATCTGTTTCTTCAGTAAAACGACCACCAAACCTCGATTCTCTGGTTACTGGTTGAAGTGCCATACACATGTGCATCTGAACTTTCACGATAGTCGCACTGCATTGCCGCGATAATGCCGTTTTCAGTGCCACAATCAGTGCGGACTTTCATTGGACAGCCTCCACACTGTTCAATGCATTCCAAAAAAAACATTGCCGGAACTTCCAGTTTATTGTTTGACTTGGCTACTTTTAGCCAGAGAATCTTCCTACTCCAGCCATCTATGCATGCATGAATGGGGAAGCCATACGGCTTTAATTTGTCATATCCATCAAGGTGCCAACAATGATTTGGCCCTGGGTTTACATAATTCCTTCTTCTTAAACGCTTCGCCTTTCTCAATGCACACCCTTCAGAGTCAAGTTCCCTTACCAGCTCTTCAAATACGTATGGAGGTACTTGATATCCTCCAATTTTCAGCGTATGCCATACTGATCTGTATCCCCCCATGCATCCTGGCCCGTTTAATTCTTCTATGATACGCTGTCGTACTTGAGTTATGTCATATGACGACAATCTTCGGCGAAGACCATATTCTTGTAGTCGAGATTTCAATGTTCGCTCACATATATTAATGCTATGGTTTTTAGAAAGCAAAGCAACTATGCTCTTATATTTGTAACCCCTTGAAAAATAATATTCTATCAATTCCTTATGCTCGTCAATGATTTCGCTGCCGCAAGAGGGACAAAAACGGTATTCCTTTTCAATTCTACTCTTGCACTCAAAACACTCCGCCATGTTTGTTCTCTTCAGATGATGAAGGACTAAGCACTAGAGCCCAGTCTCCCTCTCATCTAAAAATATTTTTGTACTGGGAAATATTTTTTTACTGGAAAATATTTTTGTACTGGGGAATAGTTTTGTACTGGAAAATATTTTTGTACTGGGAAATATTTTTGTTCTGGGAAATATTTTTGCTCTGGGAAATATTTTTGTACTGGGTAATATTTTTGTACTGGGGAACATTTCTGTACTAGGAAATGTTTTTGTATTTTAGGGAAACGTTTTGTACTGTAATATGTTATTGTACTGGGAAATCGTTTTGTATCTAGAGGTATTTTCGCATCTAGAAATATTTTTACTACACCTGACATACATATTCGTGTACTGGGATGTATATTCTTTCACCGAGACTTCAATATCTTTACGGACATTAAAATATTTGTACTGAGTTTTATATTTTGGTATTGCCCTTATGGGCCACCGTAACAAAGATCTATTATTATCATTGCACTTATGGTTATGGTTATCATTATTATTGTAAAATTATTATATTTTTCATTATTGCATTTATTATTATTATTATTATCATTATTTGTTAGTAGAGTTAGAAGCTAGTTAAGCATCCTCAATTTGATATAAGCAAGAGTACTAATTCTTGCCTAATAATAATAATGATAACAACAATGCAATATTGATAATTATGATAGTTTTCAATCAGCACTCATGTAGTGCTGATGCAGAAAGTTCTAGTGATAGTGATTTAAAACTTAAAGGGTTTTGGCCACTTTCACATTCTTCCATTATAAAAACACAAGTTTTAGAAAATTCGCTGGCCCGTGCTGGCCCAAATATGCAAAAATATTTTGGGGCCATGAGGCCACAATAAATGTCAAGCCCTGACACTTATGGTATTTAATTGTGACCTTCCACGGAAAAACAATTATTAACGACTTTCCATGAAACGGATTTTACACACGAATACCACACGGGTTCCAAACGGGTGAAGAAGTCGTGCTAAACGACCAGGCTACTCGTTGGCACGAATGGATCGTTCTTTAAAACGACCTAGCAACTCGTTCGCACGAGTGGGTCGAATTTTTAAACGAGTGAGTAAGTCCTTCGCACGAGTGGGTCGAAATTTTAAACGAGTGGGCAAATCGTTCACATGCATGAGTGGGTCCAAATTTTAAACGAATGGGCAAGTCGTTTGCACAAAAGTTTGTTATGAGCGGGCGAGCAAATTTCAATTTTTTTTTTGAAATGCCAGACATGACTCTATCAATTGTGAATCGTGTTGCATGACAATATAAACCTTACAGTATTTTAATCGATGTTTAAAACTGCTACTTTTATTACTTGATCGCATGGTTAATTTATTGTTTATTTATTTAAAAACGTTACCTATCTCAGTAATACACTGTTGGGCGTAATATCATTTCATAGTTTATAAACAGTGCACAGAGCCGATCATCCTTAATTAATTGTTTGTTTTTTTTTGCGATAGAGCACAAAAGTCAAAAAGGATTTATTAACCGGCGCGGAAGGCATATTTGCTGATTACTGAGCTGTCAATCATTTGTTTTGATAATATAATTTGTTCATGCCGGTTTAAAATCTTGTGTTTTCGAGTTTCTCTTTCGTTCAAAATTGGATTTGATTTATTTTCGAAGTTCTATCAGTGTAAATGATTTTTCATTCAGTGAACAAGAGTCTGTTAAACTGATAAATAAATTAAAATGATAAACTGAGAGCGATCTGCTAGTCGTCGCGCTATTATCAAGAGTAGGTAGAAAAGGAGTTTAAAATAGCAACCAAAGAAGTACTAGTTACATTGAGAACAAACTGTAAATCATTTTCTATCGTGGGATTCATAAAATAATATGATAAAGTATGCATTGAAACGTAATTCGAACCGGATTTTCATTTACCACTGAATGTTACAATTTTAATAGGCACCAAGATGTGACATCGAACCGCTAGTTTTGTTGCAAACAACAAAATAATGATAAAGAAACCACTCATTTATTTACAAGTCATTAAGTTAAGTAAGTAAATTGCACTTTATTTCAATGTTATTTTATTACACAAAGTTACTAGTAAGCTAAAACACATCAACAATAACAACATTACGAAAATACACCAAGGGCGTTTAAATATTTCGCTGTAGCAGAAAGTTGCGGATAAATTATAAAAATACTAGTAAACTAGATCTTAAAAACACATCATAGTGAACTTTCGCTAGAAGAAGGTTGCGGATCAATTTTTAAAAAAATATTGAAAGCTAAATCTTAAAAACATGAACTTTCGCTAGCAGAAAATCATGGATGAATTTTAAAAATAGTTGTGAGGTAAATCTTAAAAACACAAAATAATTAACTTTGCGTTTAATATTCATCCAAACTGTCTGCTAGCGAAATTTCATTGTTTAATGATTTTAACGTTTAGGTTACAAGAATATTATTTATTAATAATTTATCTTCAACTTTTTGTTAGCGAAAGTTCCTTGTTTTGTGTTTTTTAAGCTAAATTTTAAAAATACATAACGATGAACTTACGCCAGCGGAAAGTTGCAGATATTTGTCAAAATACATGTAAGCTCAAAAACGCATCGAGTTTCGCTAGCAGAAAATTTCGGATGAAAAATAAAAATACTAGTAAATTCAATTTTAAAAACACAACAGAATATACTTTTGCACGCAGTAAGTTGCGGATCAACAATGAAAATATTTGTATTAAAGTAAAATTTTAAAAAAACACAACACAATGAACTTTCGCTAGCAGTAAGTTGTGGATGAACAATAAAATAAAATAAAAAATACTTGTAAGTTAAATTTTAAAAACACAACACAATGAACTTTCGCTACCAGAAGTTGCGCATGAATTATAAAAATACTTGTAAGTTACGTATAAAGTTTATGCTGTCCTTCAGTAGCATGTTGTAAAACAGTAAAATATAAATTTCAATTGAGGCCTAAAGCTACTGTTAAAAGATATTAAAATATATAAAATTTGAAATTGAGAAACCTATACACCCTCTCCACATGGGCACACCCTATCTCTACTGGACCTCACAGTCACTATCACCCACGACGGAACCAGTTCTTTCGAGTTCTACCAAAAACCAGCCAAAAAACCGCTTTTTGTACACCGCCAATCATAAACACTAAAATAAACATTCAAAACGAACACAACAGATTAGTACAGAGATACTCCTCCCCTACAGTATCCTCTAAACACGTCAAGAACTTCGAAGGTGTATTGCGTGTACATGGCTATAACAATAACGAGATAAAA
>JAOTRI020093281.1:0-15273 GCA_028564885.2 Zoanthus sanctaehelenae | reverse complement strand
TCTTCAAAGTTATAATAATAGTAATGTAGTTGATGTTCTTGGGCGTAAATATGTTTTGGGCCCTTCTCAGCGCTCATGAGCCTGAGTCGGGCCCAAAACATATTTACGCCTGCGAACATCAACTATATTGTTATATTGTACCACTTAGAAGCCTAATGTATAGCCGTCTTAAATTCCGAAATTTTTGGTTGACTGATACTAACTCTTAATACTTGATAAGAATAATCCAAGTAAATGTAAAGTTTCGAGGTGAAACCTTCCAAAAATCTTGCTTTTCCAAAATGGATAACTTTACAATCAAGCAATACTCTTTAAAAGTTATATAGTAACCTACCTTGCGAGTGAAAAACGAGTTTACTTTTTAACAAAATATCAAAACGAATTAACTTAACAAGCTGCATACAAATATGAAAGAAAGAAAAAATAATCCAAGCTTCTAATATTCAAAGGGAAGGGTTCTGTCACACGGTTCAATTTCACTTGTAAGGAACCAAGTCCCAGTTGTTCAAAAACTGGTTAAGTTTAACCCTGGGTTAAGCAAAAATTCAAACAGAGATTTCTTCTTTAAGAAAAGGTAAATGGTTATTTATGAATGATATTTGAATTTCCTTGGAAAAGTCTTGTTAATCCCAAAGGTACAGAAAAAATTTCTCATTGTAAGATTGGAAACAAGAAGTGGGTTAAACTTTTAACCCTGGGTTGAACAACTGGTCCTAGGAAATTGAGTTCACATTTTTCTTTCTTCCATCTACAGTAGTCAATTCTAAGCATTTATCCTCGTTCATCATTCATGAATTACAAAACAGCGTGAGTACAAACCTTGCCTTTCGGTCTCACAAATACTTTTGAACTTTAAGAGCAAGTAAGAAGTATTATAACTAAAATGAGAAAATACCATAATTAGAATCGTGGTCGAAAGTTTGTTGGCGCCCTTAGAGGGAATCTATTATCTGGGAATGGTAACATTCCCGGCCTTAAAGGAGCTCCTAATGGTAATCCAGAAAGCTGCCCTGGAAGTTGTCCCATCTGTGGCAAAAGAGGAGGTCGTTGGATAGAATTTCCTGCATTACGAGGTAACAAGCCTGGAGATATACCTTGAAATGGAGGTCCTGGCATGCGAGTTTTTAACCCTGACTGTGGAGGGCCAGTAAATCGGTTGGATGTTGGGGTGGATAAACCAGGCTGAACCCTAGAGGGTGTTGGTGTAGCAACTGATAAAGGCTGTTGTTGTTGCTGCTGCATTGGGGCTGATACTGCCATTAGTGAGATGGGTGGCATCCCTCCGGGAGGGCCTGGTGTGGGTGGGTGAATTGGCACTTGTAACTGAGGTTGTGACATAGGTACTTCCAGCTTAGGTGTTGGTAAGCTTGGCGTTTTGGGAGCATATTTTGGCTTAGCTGCTCTCTTTTCTTCCTACAGGGTTGGAGAGATCATTTGGTTAATGCTCCTGTAGATTATTAATTTGTACTAAAGAGCTATACATTGTATAAATTATTTTAATAAGCAAGTTTCGTTCACTGTTTAAAAAGCACACACTGGTCCAAATCAATACTTGACTTTGATTCACTTTATCTTTGACAAAACGGCAAAATCATGCAGTTCTAGATTGCAACATATAATTAGTTTACCCTATGCCTTACGCACAACAGAGAACAAAGAAGACAGCAAAAATAAAGTTTCTGTACCTAAGTTGTATCAAGTTTTGATAGCAAAAACTTGTTATTGTACTGGGCATTATAGGAAATACCCCTTAAAATTACTATAAAAATATAGAGCTTGGTTGCAAGACAATTATTGTTTTGGCCTTCTTAGGTTGAGCTACTTCACCTATTTTCAGAATTAATTTTGTACAATTAAAAAACGCTAATATACAGATACAGATATCTGTATACAGATATTATATATCTATGTATATTATACAGATATCTGGGGTTGCCTGTGTAATATCAAACTTTACTGAACATTGCCAGTTTGATTTTTTTAAAATGTCCACTGGATAATTATTTTTACGATGCTCACTTAACAGCTTTCCTATCAAATGGCATTCAAACATAAAAATCAACAGCAGCTTTGGTATTCTGTCAAAATGTTTCTTTATTATCAAAAGAAAAGCACAATATTATGACAGAAACTACCACTCCTACAGTAAATTTATCAAATTTATCAAAGTTAGTCAACACGCATTTAATTTTAGAGCTCTGTATCTAAAGCATAAAACACTGATTCCAGTGCCTCAATGTCAACATTAAAATTATTTTACTAACGAATTATTTCTGTATATTGAAAAAAGGTTGAAATAAAACCAGATTAATCAAGATGTTTATTAACTTAGGGAGAAACACATGTTCATGTACAGTATGTTTAGAGTGAATTTTCTTATGCATGACACCCATAACGGTTTTGCTAAACTACTGTAGATTATTTTTATGATCTTAGATTAGAATAGAATTTCACACCTGCATTTTAAGTTTAAAAATATCATTGAGTTTTCATTGGAGAAATTAAAAATTACATTTCCTTGATTGCCTATTGTTTAATTGTAGGATTGTCTTCAAAATGGTCACTTTTAAGTGCTAAAGGTTAATCTCAAAAGAAAGAGGTTACCAGTGAAATGTCCTCTGCTGGGTGAATCAGTCGACTTGTTGCACCTGGTGCTACAACCATTGCAGGCTTGGCAACAACAGCAGCAGTTGTTGGCGGTGGCACTATGGAATTAGCTGTTAAAAGTAAAAAAATATGAGGCAAGATTTTAGAATGTTTAAACATTACTAAATATACCATGTTTCATTTTGCTCTCTAACACATCTTCCAGAATTTCATTCTACACACAAAGCTGCACTTAAAACAAATTGAAATTAAATGGAAATATAATTTAAGTAAAAAATCTGAAAAGAAAACAAAGGGCAACGAAAAGACTCATTTTTTATTGTGACTTGAATTTACATATATTTCAGTGAATACTCAGTTCTTCTGACATGAAACAGCCTTCTATGAATAATTTTTGGGTTTGAAATTACTGAAGGAGCATTTGATGTTTGAAAATACTAGGAACTCCATTGTAGAAAACAGATTAAGGTGGCTAGGTCACGTACATAGATCCAGTGATAACAGCATTATGTTTTCGTTTTGCAATCAGCTAATGGCATAATTATTATTAAAGTGAAGCAAACTGCTTAACTTGCTGCCTGATGAAACATCAAGCATAAAAATTATTTAAACTTTGATGAAGGTCACGGATAGTGGTTAAAAATTTAGTTTTATTTAGTTTTTAAATACGTGTTGTATAACGTCTTTTACTAAAATTTTAAAGCTTTTAAATCAGATTTTTCACCATTTTAATAATAATTACGCATTATATTTATGAAGAAATGAAGAGATATAGTTATCGAGGGGTAACAAAAAAGTAGGCTTTTGATTTTGTAATATTCAATATTTGATAACAAACTATTCACACAAAATACTAAATCTGAAAAAAATTAACTACAAGAAAGTCGTCCTTGAGCTCTCTTTCTCATTCCATGCAATAGGCAGAACTGGAAATACAAAATTTACAATGTCAACAAAACAGGAAAAAATAACAAACTAAATATCTTAGACTTGTTATCAAGTCACCAAACCAAGCAAGCATGAAAAATAAATGTTCAAAATGTGAATAATTGTGATGATGAAGAAAAACAAAAAATATATTAGAAAGTAAAACTATTTTCTCAATGCAGAAAAAGACAAATTTATACCATTTTAAACAAGATTTATATCTTAAGTCTGTCTTCTTTCTGCTTCCAACTGTTTCTTGATCGCTTCAACTCAGAACTCTCTGTTCAAGATTCAAGTCTCCATAATAGAAATTATAACAATTTAGTTGGGAGATATTTCAATGTGAATGTAGTTAACACTTTCAATTCTTTAACTTCAAACTTGAGAATAGCTGTTTTGGTAACTTCAGTTAATTCTTTTCTCAATCATAATAAGTATATTCAACAACAGCATAGGAATGCCTAATACTGACATCAGACTTGCTTTATCTGTATACAAAATTAAATAGCCATATCTTTATGTGAAGTAAAACAAAAATAACTTACTTCCAACACTAGCAGGTACTGGGGGACTCTGAAAAATTGTTGCAGGAGTTGTTGATGCCAATGGCTTGAAATCAGCTCCAACAGGCCCTGATGCAGCACTTGATACAGCTCCATTTACATTCTAATTTGATGCACACCAAATATACCATATCATTATCAATGAAATATAATATACCATATTATTATCAATGAAGTATAATATACCATATTAATATCAATGAAGTATAATATACCATATTATTATCAATGAAGTATAATATTATACCATATTATTATCAATGAAATATAATATACCATATTATTATCAATGAAGTATAATATACCATATTATTATCAATGAAGTATAATATACCATATTATTATCAATGAAGTATAATATTATACCGTATTATTATCAATGAAGTGGACGATTGAGAAGCAGACTACAGTAAATAATATCTTTAAGACATAAAAAGCAAATTTGTAATATGATTACTCATTTCACCCTTTTTTCCGCGAAAGCAGTAATCTTTACTCACATTTTGTATATCTTTAGTTTTGATATTTTTTGATTTTTTTTTCTTTACTCACATTTTGTATGTCTTTAGTTTTGATATTTTTGCTCATTTATATTTACATGTAGTTAAGCCTTCGTTGGACAAAGGCTGAAATCAGTAATCATTATACAAATTTGAGTTTTCAGTGAATATTTCGAATATTATAGAGGAATTTTGAAATTTTTTGCTATAGTGCTTTACAGAGTTAATATTATAACATTTTGACAATTGAATCAGTTTTCATTTTTTCCAGTGTACAAAATCTTTACTTTCTACTAGGCATATTAGTTTTGATTTTGAATTTAAAACCACCCTCCCATGGAGAGCTTAGTGAAAAGTTTGAATGTCTGAATTACAAATTTTTTTTTATTTATTCATAGAGTTATCAGTTCAGTTTAGAGTCACTTCGGCTTTCAAAGTACTTGCTTTCATTTCTCTGCCATGTTAACATTATTTTGAAAGCTCAGAACCACTGCCTATGTCATATCCATGGCTGAGCGAAAAATGTGGACACTTAGATAAAGTACTTTTGCTCACTTTAAAGTGGATACATTGGATACTGAGAACATAAACTAACAACTTACTTTATATGTAATTTAAGACGATGAGAGTCCTACTTACTAATGACAACATACCCAATTATATAAAAAATGCTTTATTTCAGCTGAACATACTGTATGAGGAAAAAAAACTGTTTTTTTAAAACACAAATTTAAACACGGCTTCGACCTGGGGGAGTCAAGAAATTTCATTGGCTTAACACTAAAGAAATTGTTGGAAAAAACAGCACCATAAGCTGCAACTGGAGGCTACTGTATAAGGTTTCAGTAAGTTTAAACATAATGTAAAATATTTGAACAAAACGTTTTAAAATTTCTGTAAAAGTTTTCGCATCTGTAGTCACTTCCCTTCATTATTGTTCATAGCAATGATCAGTGAATTCCAACAACAGCCCTTTTGAGTTGGTGTAATGTCTATTTCCTGTTGCTTCAAACAAATGTGCCCAATGTTATGACTAAGTTCTTATCAGTATTTAGATTTTGTTTTCTTTCTAAAATCCCTTAAAACATCTAAAATAATATTATTTGCAATCTCTTTGCTTCAAAATCATTGTAATGTCTGAATAACAAAACGTTCTAGCTATTAAAGATAATAAAGCTGGACAGGAATGAATAGGACAAAATAAGCAAACTAAAATACTGCAAGAACAACACAATTTAGATCAACAAATTTAGTATCACAAACTTAAACAACACAGTCTAAGATATGAATTTTAAAATTGTCTTATGATTTCTTACAAATAAGCCAAGTTTAAACCCAACATCGTATATGTGGTACTCCCCAATTGACTAAGTGGCAGTGTACCTACCTGTGCAGCAGGGAAGAGGGGTTTGGAAGTGGGTACCTGTGGTCCTATAGCAGCAGGTGTAGTTACAGTGGAAGAGTGTGATGCAGCCAATCCTGGACCAGCTGCAACTGCTGGTGGTGCAATCCCTCTAAACATGAAAACAGCACTTTATATTAACACAATTTTATTTTCTCAGTACCAACTTGAAGATGACAATAAAAAAATATTTACCAGCCTATACTTTCAAATCTGCTACTTTAGGTTCAGACTACAATCAATAAGATAATGAGAAAATAAAAGTGTGTTGGATATGATCTGAATGCTTTTGAATACAAAAATGTTTGCTACAATCATGTCATAAAACATGTTTCTAATCTTTACAATAATTTTGTTAATTTTGCTGTTTACTACTTTAGATGTATAAAAACACTTAATTGAGTTTAACTATTCACAATTTCTGTGCTTTATTTCAAATAACAATTTCATAAAAGTTCACACAGCTTCAATGATCTATCAGTGCATCAAGTTACACAATGCTTCCATTTTAAAATACCCTGACGATTCTCAAGTAAGGTTACTTTTTACAGTACCTCAAGATGAGAATGCACCATGAAAACTAGTATGTCTCAAAAGGTAATCTTTGTTTACCAGTTAATAAAAGAACATAGGTATTAATGATAGGATCCTAACTTCTTAGTAAGGTGGCATGACTAATGCAAGGGATAAAAGCTCTGCCTTCAAGACACAATCTTGGGACCATTCATTCTATAGCTTAAACAACATTTCAATATTAAACAAAACTACTGACAGTATAGCTTGAATAACAATTAACAGTTTGAGAATCAAACTAAAGAGTTCTGTTTATCATTAATTTTACACTTCACTTTATATTGAATTACATAATTTATTCACTTTCGTACCAGCTGTCAGAATCAGAATGTTTGAACAAACATTAATTTCTTTTTTTCTTGCAGTCTACATAGCTAAAAAGCTAAAACTCTTACGAGCCAAGTCGCCAAAAGGGCCAGAGCTTATCTCCAGTTTCCAACTAAGTGTTAAGCAGATGAGAGTCCTGGACTCCCAGCAGTCCCTTGAACTCATTTACCTGTACCTACCCCAGAAGGATAGAAAGCAGAGTAGACTTAGGCAGAAAAAAAAGTCACACAAATATTCGAATCTCGGCAAACTGCTGGGATCAAACTGGGGACTTTGTGGCTGCAAAGCAGAAATCTTACCAACTGTACCAACCATGTCCGCCCCTGCATTATATTCAGAAGCATTCTACCACACATGGTTTTCAAAACAAACCTATGGACTATTTAGGGTGAAATTTGAATATGCATCTGCAGCTTGGAAATAACAATACGAAGAAAGGTTTGTGTTGTCACAAGCTTGGTCAGAAGGTCATTAGTTTGAGTGCCATTAGGGATTCTGAAGATTTTTTCTTCTGAGAAAAATAAGATTGTGACAACACAAACCTTTCTTTGTAGGGTGAAATTTGTTTTATTTTTAATGCCATCATCTTTAAATGGTAATGTGGTATGTTTGCACATCCTCTCTTTCAGGATAAAGCTCAATGTTGAGGCTCAAAAATTAATATTATTGTTTCAATTATTTAAGGTGATCAATTTCATTGAAAATTTTTCCTAAGTGATGCAGATAATCCACAATTATGCCATTGAGGCATTTTATCATGTCTGGAATCTGAAAAACTGCCCAAGGTAAGTAAACGTTGTTTTTAAAAAAGTGAGACTCAGTTTTATACTCATAATCTGTTATGCTGTCGAGATTGAAGCTGCCATACTTCCAATAAGGAAACTCATCATTTTGAGATGATTTTAAATCATACAGCTGGGTGAACTCTGTTGCCTCATTACTTGTCCTCCTCGATACGCAAACAGCAAACCCTCCCTAGCCTTTCAAAAAGTTGCCCATCATACAGAAACCAAAACAAAACTAAAACTCGAAAACTTCAAAGAAATTTCAAACAAGTGCTTTATTTATGACTGCTGGGGTAATAATCTTCATTCCTGTGCCAATCTTATTTATGCCATGGCTGAGACCTTTTCATGAAGGCTAAGCAAAGGTGAGATTTCTGGTTCTGTACAAATGATTTTGGAGCAAAAATGTGGTTACATTACATATTAATTTAATACTGCAAGACAAATTTTTTTCTAAGCTGAAAAAAAAGCTTTTGTTGAAAGCTCCTTGAGACATTTTCTCCTTATTTAATTTACATCAACACTGTGATAAGACAGTAGGGATCAGAAAAAACTTGCAACTGCAGCCAGAAAATGCTCGAATACCAGAAGATCCATAAAAACTACATTGTTAACACAGAATTGTAAGTATAGAGATTCAATATTTCTTTTAACAAATTTTCATGCTCAATTCTAATCACATCTATTTACTAGTTTTAGTTTCAATTGACATTGATAAAAGATACTGTGTGCAAAAACTGTGTGGAATGTAGTAGAATAAATGAAGATAACTCAGGATGGCTCAGCTTTTCACACTTCATCATTCCATTAGATGAAAGCCTTTTGTGTTCTTAGGATGTTGATTTGGACTTACCGCGGTGGTGGATGTTGAGGGACTACAATGGGAGGTCGTGGCCCTTGATGAACACTTGCAGGAATTCCTATATTATACAAAATAAGCACAAGTTAATCTTGTGAAAAGGAAAAAATATAAAATTTTTAAGTCTTTCTAGTTATAAATTCAAAGTTACCGCACAAATAGAGAAAACTACTGTAACTAGCGATAAACTAGTTTGAGCTGCATCGGTTAGTAATATATATGTAAATTACACACCACATAAAAGAAAGAATACTTACTGATGTTTTGGACATTACGAAGTTACTCCAACAAAAGATTAACATCAGAAACATCAGTAAGTATTCTTTCTTTTATACGGTGTGTAATTTACATATTATTTATTACTATACTGCACAAACAGTCAACAAAGGTTGATGCTGTATATCAATTAGCCCAAACTAGTCAAGAAAACTATGCATCCAAAACAAGCCTATTGAACTATAAGTTCATCTGAAGTGATAAATGCCAGAATATTAAAAAAATACAGTTTTAGTGCATTTAAAGAGGAACTCCAGGAAAAAAGTTTATTTCTGCTATCTGGTACAAGTTCTAGACATAAAGTTTTATAATTACATTTGGCTAACAAGATTCAGAAATGGAGATATTTTGTCCAGTAAACAAGCAAAATCCAGATTTGGGACAGCACAACCACACCAAAACTGCTTGACTATATGTTGAAAGAGTGTAGGAGAAAAATTCAGATTCAGATAACTGGAACAAAATCCAGCCATATTATTATGAACCACAAGCTGAGATGACACATTGATGCCATAACCATGGCAATGCAGCTCATACCTAACCAAGATAGCAGACAAAGATTCCTTTTTTTTTTACCACTGATTTCAGACATTTCAGTTATTATCATAAAAAAAAGAAAAAGGTTAAAAAAGTGATAACTACAATCACTTACTGTATACAATCAACAGAAAATGTACTTATTTGGGAAACACATCAGGAGATTTAATTAGCTGCAGTCAAACAAATGGTTTTCAATCATCCACTAGTTACTTTTAGGTCCTACTAAATTTGATTGTTTCGACACAATCACAAAGGTAAAACAAAAGAACAGAGTTCTCCCGAGAGTTGAGGCACATTAATATTTCTGAAGTTACTTAATTGAAGAAGGATTTTGGGCTTGACTGTCATTTGCATTTGTTTTTCCAGTGAGAAAGTTGGTGATGACGCTTTGATTTTTTTCTTTTTGTCACCATGTTTTACTCAGAGAAACCCTGATCGTATATGATACCACTTTGCTTGCCTCATGCTTTTGTTGCTATAACTATAAAAATCATGTGACTCATCCAGTAAGAAAAATGAAGTAAAATAGAAAAATAACTAGCGTTAAGTAGTTTGAGCTGCATCGGTGTTTCTAAAGAAACAATTTGGTAGTAAAAATGTAAATTATACACCGGGGTTCCGTATTTCTTTTTTACGGTGTAGAATTTACATTTTTATTAAGAAAAATGAAGGCCTGGGGAAGAGTTGAGCAAAATGGCAATTAGCCAAAGAAAAATCATGTTGTTTCGAGCTTATTTCATGGGGCATCTTCAGCAGAACCGTTTGTATAATTTTGTGAAAAAAGCAGAGCAGCACATGAGCAAGAGCAGAGCTGCACTGTGCTGTGGTACAGTGCTGTAGGGAGAACCCTCAATTATCCTGATAACATCTGATTTACAATATACAGATGGTCTCACCCAGAGGATGAGATTTAATGAGAAGACAGATTGCACATTCAAATGTTAATACCTTTCAATCCAACAGCACATAAGATAAATTAATGACAACTTTTTCAGTTAATACAGACAAAGACAGAACTAAGCAAAAGCAAAAACATTATCACATAATAAAGCAGATTCAAAAAATATAATCAACGCAAAACATTGTCAGAACATAATGTTAAACTACTGGTTTTTATTTGATAACAAAACATAACATACGAAAGAGGGCCAACAAAATATTTTAAAACAGTTAACTAAAAGGCAGTAATCATTTAACAACAATCTAAAGTATTCTTACGATAACAACTTTAACTTTGATAAGACTGTCAGAGCAATTACTATAAAACCTAATCTTGTTCACTGCAAAAGCAAAGTTATATCAATTCTTTTTTTGAGTCAGTGAAAAAATCATGTTTCCAAATTTCTATGGATGACTAAAATTTTGATGACTAAAACAAGCATGATTTAACCTTTTCATTCCCAGTTCAATTATTAAGTTCTCTCAAATTGAAGCCATACTTTTTACTGAATAAGTTTGAGAGAATTTCACTTTTAATCTTTAGTAGTTTTCTGTATTTGATCAATTCTCATTTTCTTATTACCAAAGAGATGCAACCACTCTAACACAGAATCATACAGCTAACGGTGAAGTTGTGCTCTGATTGGCTATTGAAGAGTAGGTATTTAGTGTGGAATAGCACTTGTGCATGAAGCGATATTGCTGATGTGATTTGCGAGCAAAAACTGTTGCTATTGTGAAAACAAAATGCAAATCTTGTTATGAAAATATCACCTTTGAAATGAACAAATTCATTGTCACATCCCACAAGCAGATGCACTTTTACTACACTAGGAAAAACTCCTGTTCTTAGTCACACGCTTAATAAGTTACATTGAGTTTTAATAATCTGTGGTGTAACTGATCATGACATAGTAAACTTTTAACGGGATATTCAACTATTCTGAAAGGCCTACCACACATGTTGTGCACAGAGGCATGGCCCTTAACAAAGGGGATTCAAGAGCACTGAAATATAAATGGTGAGTAGATTGTCAGCATTACACTATCAACAGTTCATTTTAATAACATATTATATAGTGTAACTAGATAATCCATTTCCTTCCGCAATCAATAACACAGTTATATCTAAACAAGTGTTTTTTCCTAATAATTATGACAATAGATACCCCTAGATTTTCACTTTTAACATAATTGTATTGAAAGCTATACGTCATCCTACTGCTATTTTTTTTCTCAAAAGAAAACACTGCATAAAGATATGAAAGTTACAGCCATAAAAAGCATTCATGTTTTCTTTTGGCTATTTTGTAAACACCTGTCAGTTTTAGATTTGGAAACAAAAAAGTGTAATTATCGCACAAAACACAAAGACTTTGTTTAGAAAAATAAATGTTGGGATAGAATTAGCATCAACAAGGACAGAAGGACTGATAATACAAGTATCACAAGTCCATGGATAAAACACACAAACCAAAATCAAAAAGTGGAACTCTACATTGCTTTTGGTTTAAGGTTAAGGATTGTGGCTACTCACCTGGAATAGGTTGACCAGGAATAGGTATACCAGGGATTGGCATAGCAGGAGGAAAACCTGGTGGCACAGGCATTCCCGGAACTGGTATCATTGGCATAACAGGTACAGTTCCAGGTAATACAGGAGGAGCTGTGGCTGTAGCTACCTGGGTGGCAGCTGGCTTTGGTTTTTTTTCAGCTGGTTCATCTGAAAATTGGTATCCTTTAGTAAATTTTAGAGAGTTTGCTAGATAACATTTACACCAAACATTTCAATGGCCCAAAACCACCTCAGTATTGGTATCTACACCCATACTTACATTTTAAAAGTTTATTTATCATGTTTGTGTTTGTTGTAGCTTTTTTAATAGGTATTTTTCACTCAGTTCAATTTTGTAGCATACAGGGCTCGAAATTGCGACTAAAACTTCATCAATGGTCCCAATTTTACAACCAATCAAAATGTCAAACAGCTTATAAAAACTATTTGCCAGAAGTTGCTAACTTACTGTGCTGTGAAAATGTACTGAAATGCTGACCCATGGGATTGACCCATGGTCCTGTCCTGTAGACCTGTATCCCATAAAGAATGGGATTTTACCCTTGGGTTTTAGCCCATTGCAGAAAATCATCCGTTACTTACCCGAGGGTCAAAATCAATAATGCATTTAAATTGTTGCATAAGACTATTCATTTTTAAAAGACAATATGTTTAGAACACACCTAGATGAAATGACTGTTTCTGAAATGACTGTGTTAAGCAACAATATTGAACTTTTTTATTTTAAAATTGCCTTGATGCTCGAAAAACATTTGACTCTGATCATCAATCGAATTTTGTTTGCTGTGATAGGTTAAAAATGTTTCAACTATGATAATCAATGAAAGTTACTTTACCATGATATGTTGAAAATGTTTTAACTCTGATTATGAAGTGAAGTTTGTTTGCCATGAGATGAAAATGTTTTAATTTGAAACTGATAATCAATCAAACTTACTTTGCCATGATTATAACTCTGATTATATGTAGCAAAATTTGTTTGCCGTGATGAGCTAAAAATGTTTTAAATTGACTCTGATCATGTATCGAAGTTTGTTTGATGTGATGACCTAAAACTATTTCAACTCTGATTATCAATTGAAGTCTGTTTGACTTGATGAGCTGAAAAAGTTTTAAATTGACTCTGATCATAAATCGAGGTAAGTTTGCCATGATGAGCCGAAAATGTTTCAATTTGACTCTGATTATCAATCAAAGTTAGTTTGCTGTCATGAGTTGAAAATGTTTTAGTTCTGATAATGAATTGAAGTTTGTTTTATACTGTAACGAGCTGATCGAAAATGTTTTAAATTGACTCTGATCATCAATCGAAGTTTGTTTGTCATGATGAGCTGAAATAATTTATTTAAATTCTCACTATGAATCGAAGTTTATTTGCAGTAATGAGCTGGAAATGTTTTAATTCTGACCAATCAAAGTTAGTTTGTAGTGAGACATTGAAAATGTTTTAAATCTACAAAGCGAAGTTTGTTTGCTATAATGAGCTGAAAATGTTTTATACAACTCTGATTGGCAATCAAAGTATGTTAATTTGCAGTGATGAGCTTGAAACGTTCTAGTTCTGATTATGGATTGAAGTTTGTTTGCCATAATGAGCTGATTGAAAGCAATAAAATCGATGCTGATCATCAATCAAAGTTTGTTTCTTGTGATGCGTTGACAATAAAGAAGTTAAATCTTCGAATTGCCTTACAGTTACAATTCTTAAATTACTTTAATTTGTATTAAAATGCTAAAAAAACCCACATGTGGGATAAATTAAATGACGATAGCTCATTGTTTATTTAAATTACTAATCCCATGCAGTCCCATAGAATCTCAAGCAGGTCACAAGGGACATTTTTGCCATGCTTTATTGACAAGATACAGGATTATGGGATGATGGAATTGACCCTTGGGATTGACGCGTAACCAGTTTACATTGCAATACATCTGGAGGGCACTGTACCACTACTTTTTAACTCTTTAAAAAAAAAATATTGCGATAGAACTTTGCAACCAATCGCAAGCCTTGCCATATTATCTACATTTAGAGAGCATAAATTTCTTTCCAATACATGGTTAGGGCTCAACTTTAGAAGAAAAACCTTGGGGCCAGCTGGCTTCTAAAAGTTTTAATTTGGTGACCAGAACCTAATAACTTGAAATCATGGCATCCACACTGGCAATCATGAGTGAAAAGCTAGTTTTCAGTTGACGAAATCAAGTCTTATTGGCAGGTTGCAATATCGAGCCCTTATGGTACAACATCTTTTAAGGTTGTACCCTTTTTTTCTGCCACTAGACAACTATAATTTGGCATTTCTTCATCACACCATCATCACTGCATCTCTCTACATGGACAAATCACTTCAAACTTCCTCTTCTAATGCAATTCCTAACATTTATTTTACTAGTAGATCAAGGCCTGAATGCTCTCTTTGATTTATACAAGATTTAGGAACGTAGTGTGGTTCCGGCAAGGAGTCTCTACGGACTCGAGGTCCATTGCAAAGATCTTACTCCTGGGCCTATGGTTTAACATCCTTATCCAAGAAGCAAAAGTCTAAACATTTGCAGATGTTAGAGCAAAGGCAGCACTTTCACCTCACCTTTTTTAAGACCCTGAGTGTTGGTCCGGGCAGGAATCGAACCCGAGACCTCCTGCACAGCAGACTGGCACCTTACCAACAGGGCTAACCAGGCGGCGGTGTTCTAAAAGAGGTTTCCTATCCTTCAAAATTACATTACATATCCATCTTATCGCTCATATCACTGTACTCTAAGCTATAATAGTCAGCCTCTTCTCTTTGCAAGTTTCACTACCATACAGAGTGACACTTCCAACACCAGCCCTTTCATTAAATTTAAAACTAGGAGACCATGAATGGCAAAGTAGCCAGCCAGCACTGATGGCATGATGCCAGCATTAACACCTGTCCAGTTGAATTGGGTAGTTCCAGAAAATATCCATACCCCCACCACGGACGGCATTTTGGAATTCCAAAGGAGAGGGAGGTTTTGCGGGTCTGGAATTCCGAAGGAGAGGGGGATTTGGCGGGTCTGGATTTCCAAAGGTATGGGGTTTATTGTGCTTAGCATTCTGAAAACAATTAGTCCATAAGAATCTTTAGAAGACACTAATCTTGTCCAAAGTCATTTTAGGTCGAAGCCGGGTTCGAAGCTGACGCCAGTCGAACAAGACTCGCAAATCGCAACAAGTGAGAAAGGCAACGTGATCATTTCTATTAACAGTTCAAGGAAAGAATAAGATACCCTGCTATCGTTGTTTGCTTCAATCCAAGAAATGAATAGTCTCAGAATTGTTAGTAATTTATCGGCCTATCATTTACATCGCTGCCTCTTACTTCCTACCTTTATCCGCAGTCTGATCATTGTTCCGATCGTTGAAACGTCGTA
>JAOTRI020093270.1:0-15281 GCA_028564885.2 Zoanthus sanctaehelenae | reverse complement strand
AGCCTAGGCCTGGTCCCGTTATGCTATTGATTATCTAAAACAAAGGAATTAACAAGTGTCAATAATAATAATAATAAATAAAGGTTTATTAGCAAATCTATAATAAAATGGCTCCTCTATGCTAAGTTACAACATGGCTAAAAATATAATTTATAAATATCTATACTAAACTATAATTTATTACAAAAAGTTATATAAATACATAGGAATAATAATTATATAATTAATAAATAAGTTCCAAAAGTCTTGGATAATTATATAACAAACTATTGGCAGCATCAGTTGCAAAGTATTTCTTGGTGCGGTGATTGAACTGATGTTGATCTAGACATGAATGCATGCAAAGTGGAAGGGAATTAAAAACCCTAGATGCACTGTATTGAAATGTGTCCCAAGTGTGGGTTATTTCTAGTTTGTACTGGCTGGTGGAGCATAGAGATCTTATAGGTATATAATACTTAAATTTTAAATGTTGATTTCTTATTTATAATATGCATACAAAAATTTCAAGATACCTTTTCATGAAAATCACCGAATGTTTTGCAATTGAAAATTACGAGCTCTCTGGACCCGTAATTTTCCATTTCAATGATATTTTCATTCTCAAATCACCCTATTTTGTGAATGGGCAACCAAAAAGCAGTGTTTCACAAAAAGCTTTTGTTTTTAGAGCTGGTTTGGAGCTCAGAAAATCTGCTCAAGACGAACCCACCATTAGTTATTTTTGCTACAAACTCGTTTGTGTATGTGCCATCGATGCAAACATGTAATGCACAACTCCATTGTTTATTAGCCAATCATAATTGATATTTCTTTGAGTAAATTGCACTGAATTAGCTCTTTTTTGCACTGTGTTTATTATTTTGAGAAGAACCGAGAGAGTGATGGTGAGAGTGATGGTAAGAACAATGTAACGCGCAAAACTGGTGGAGAGAAGGTGATGATTGATGATGCTCTCAGCCAATCAGAATCAAGAACTTATATATTATTAATATTTCTAAACTAGTTCAATATTTTTTAAAATGGTTCTTTTTATCAAACTAGTTTATTTTTTTTAAAACTGGGTTAAGTTTTGTATATCTGGTTTTATGAGCAGTCTTAAAAAGGCTTTAATTTCATTTGAGTCCTAACCCTAACCCTAACCCTCCACCTACTGCCCCACTCACTCCCCAACCACCAACCCACTGAGTCCTAACCCTAACCCTAACCCTCCAACTACTGCCCCACTCACTCCCCAACCACCAACCCACTGAGTCCTAACCCTAACCCTCCACTTACTACCCCACTCACTCCCCAACCACCAACACACTGACCGCTCTCTACTTACCTTTTCTTTTCTATTTTTCTTTTTCCTCTATTTTTTTTTCCTTTTTTGTCTTTCTGTTTTTACTATCTTATACCTCAACACTATTTTCTTTTTTCTTTTTTTTCTTTTGGAATATCCAAAGATTTGAACTACTGACTTTTGGATTTGTTTGGATCTGTAGTCCTGTTTCATCCTCACTTGATCATGCAATATCAATTATGTTTTTAGTTATTACTAGTTATTGCTTTGAGACTGATATATGAAAAAATAAACTGGTTTAGAAAAACTAACAGTTTTGAAGAAAAGAAACTGATTTAAAAAATATTGAACTGGAAAAACTGGTTTAAAAAAATTAAACCAAAGAAAATTTGAACCACAACATTTACGTTATATACTTGTAACTATACTGTACATTAATTATTATCTAGACATTTCCATTACATTTATCTATACATAATATTATATGAGTACCTACAATTTACAGTGTTCAACTTACCAATAGAAAAAAATATCGCCATGGGAACCCCTACAGTTACCATCTACATAACATTGTCCGGCTGCATTACCTGCATGGTTGGTCCTTGTGGTGTAGTGGTTAACACATTGGACTAGTAAAGCTGAAGATGTGGGGTTCGATTTCCACCAAGGGCTATATATGTTATTTTTTTCTTATTTCTTTGTATATGTATATGTACATGTGCCATACCAATAGCCACTGCCTCTTATTTAACTCTAACACAACAGGACCCAATATAGTACCTCCTACTTCAGGACCCAATATAGTACCTCCTACTTCAGGACCCAATATAGTACCTCCTACTTCAGAAGTCATTATCAGTGTCACAACTGTTTTTTAGTTGAGGATGACATCCTTCTAATATACCTCTATAAGGCTTGAACTGAAACATTTTTTGAGGGGTGCTTCTAAAAAAACTTTTATTTTTCAATTGGTTATCCCTCAAATATTAAATCTAAATCTGGTTTGTTCTGTGACAAAATATATTTTGAACTTGTGCAACAAAATAATAATAGTAAATAATAGTGATAAATTTGAGATCTCTAAACGTTGATTAGCATCTTGCACAGAATTGAAATGGGTAGAAGCACTTATTATGGCCAATGATCAGTGAGGTAAATTGGAATATGCTTAACAATTATTATCTGTTTTCTTACCTTAGTTACATAAAGCTATATGGAAGACATTTTTCCAAAGAAGATCACATTCACTTCATCCACGTATTTTACAACTTGATGACAACACCTGATCTAGATTCTTTGTATGTTATAGCTTTTGGCCACGTTTTACGACAGTTACTCAAGTAAGTGATTTGGCATTCCTTTTAAGTCGATTGCTTAATTGCAATGGTTCAGTGTCATAATTAAATTAACAAAAGTCTCTAAGCAAGGCTCATGCTTATTGCATTCCCATATTTCGAGTTTCATTGCCTTACTGTAGGAAGATTGTAGATGTGCAGTGATGATCTGTATCAATAACAAAGACTTGTTGGAAGACTGGAGAGCCCAAGCTGCTTTGCAACACCACCCAGCACCATGCTTGTCATAAAATGTTCTAAATGGTCTAAATGCCCAGATGGCAGTGTGGAAGACCATGCACAGCACTTGAAAGTTGAATACTTGTGAGATGAGCCGTAATGATAATGAAAATTTTTTATTATAATTATTTTAGTCCTATAATTGTCATAATCAGCTGTAATTACTGTTAGTGTTTTTGTTAAAACTTAATTTTTTTGATTTTATAGAAAACGAGAGCTGCTTTCCAGAGAAGATCTTTTACTTGATTGGAAACCTCTTTATAAACTTGTAGAGTTTGTTTTGTACTCCAAATATGTAGCTGTTGGTTTAAAGAAGCATCCACCGTAAGTATACATTTTTAAAATTTTATTTTATAAAATTTTGTTGTATACAGTACATACAAAGAAAATGCATAACAGCATTGTTACTCGTCAAGATTGTGTCTTAATAATTTCTGTTGTCACAGAAAACATGATTATAATAGATTGTAACTATTTCCTTGCAGAAAGTTATCAGATACAGTAAAAAGTGTGATAAAGGTTGCCAGAAGGTGAGTATTTTATTGATAATGAAAAAGCACATTTACTCAAACCTTTTTAATGATACAGTAAAATAATGATATATTGATATATCATCATCATCATCATCAATTTTGATCTGGGTTTTTCCCGTAAATTGGAGTGGCTGGATTTACTCCACTCTGGCAGCAATCTCTCCAACTCGATCCCACTCTCCATTTCATTCAATGCATTGCATCCTTCTTCTTCAAGTCATCACTCTTGCTCTCCTTCTCCACTTGCATTTTCAATCTCTTCCTGGGTTGTCCTCGCTTCCTTTTCCCCTTCCCTTCAAACTCTAATGCTTTTCTCAAAACATGCCCATCATCCCTCTCTGGCTCATACCCATACCATCTCACTCCATTTGCTTCTGCCATTTTAATCACTGTTTTTTTTTCAATCTCATTTCAACATCTCCATTAGGTCCCCTGTTTTCTTTTTCTCCATTAGTTTTGCACCACACATTGCTCTAACCATTGCTCTTTTCAGTCCTTCTCAAAATTTCCAACTCATTTTCCCTCAAGCATCGTGTCTTACTCCCATAGAACATCATTGATCTTACACAACTCCAATAAGACATTCCTTTCATCTTAATTGAGAATCTTTTTGAGTTTAGCAACTCTCCACATTCCTTGAACTTCACCCAACCAATTCTCGTCCTTTCTGTCACAACTGCCTCACAATCACCTCTTGCATTCTACCACTCTATCCCCTAAATAACAGAAACTTTTCACTGTTTCCACCTCTTTACATACCTCCTCCACAAGTCCCACTAATCCATTAATGAGCTTGTTACAGACAAATTTTTTTCCCCAACTTCGGGGCCACTCTCTTACTTTAGCACATCTACCATGTATCCATTTACCACATTTCACACATAACACTGAATTTGCCATTACTGGCTTCCCACAAATACTGTACCACCTGGATCTATCTTATTTACAGTTACTTCACCTTCTGCACCACTCACTAGTTAACTCTTTTGTCTTTCCTAGATTCACCTTCAGCCCCTTGCTCTTGAATGCCTCTTTCCATTTCCAGAACTTCTTCCTCAGTTCCTCCATCGTTTTGCTCATCAAAACTAAGTCATCTACATACAACATCTCACTTATTGAACCAGTTCTCACACTCTCTGTATGCACATCAACCAAAATGGCAAAAACCAGTGGCAACCACATGGATCTCTGGTGCACACCAACTGTCACCTCAAACTTCTCAGACAACTCTTGCCCAACTCTAACTCATGTTTTCACACCTTCATACAGACTCACCACTGCTTTCACCTCTGGTACACCTCTCTTCCTCGTTGCCCACTCCACTACCTTCCTTGACACTCTGTCAATTGTCTTTTCCAGGTCAATGAAACACATATAGAACTTTTTCTGTTTCTCTAAGTACTCCTCTTGTAACCTTCTCAAAATAGACTCTGCATCTACCATTCCTTTTCCTGGGATTAAAACCAAATTGCATTTTGTTCACTTTAACTACACACCACAATCTCTTTTATAGCTCCTTTTCTACAATTTTCATTGCATGCTCTAGGAACTTCACCCCCCTATACATTTTGCAACTCATTGCATCGCTGTAGATGCCATAACACTCAGTGCCCACTTAACTTGCTTTCAATTTCCATGCAACACACTGTGACACAGCTCCACCATCACACCAATCCCAATAACCCCACTTGCTGCTATCATTTCAAAACGTACTTCTGAGGGTCCAGCAGCCTTTTCCATTTTCATTTTTCTTATCACCTTCACCAGTTTTTGACTAATCCCCTCAACTGGCCCTTCCACCTGTTCTGCTTTCACGTTCTGATCCCACTCATTCTCTTCATTTATAAATATTTTTTGTGCTTTTTCCAGACTTTCCCTCAGACTGTCTTTCTCACTGAAGTTCAGACTACCATCACTACATATCATGGATCTTCCTCCCTCAACATATTTTCCAGTTTTTCTCATTGAGTTCACAAGCTTTTAAAAACATTTTGTTTGGATGCTTACTTAGCTCCCTCAACTCTTGCTGTTCTACCTCCTTCATTGCTTTTGATACTACCTTTTTTATACTGTATCTGGCCTTGTTTGCCTCAGTCCCACTTTTACGCATCTTCTTATGTGCATCCTTTTTTCTTACTATTGCTTTCTTCACATCCTCATTCCACCACCATGTGTCCCCTCAATCTCTCCTTCCTTTTTTCTTCCCACATAATTATGATGTCACAAGCCTTCAAAACACCTTTCCTTATAAACACTTCTCAAGTTCGGTGAATCAGTGCTTACCAGCTTTCTTACTCTTCCTTTAAATCTTGCCCTTGTATTGTCCTTCTTCAGTTTCCAAACCTTCCTTCTTTCAATCACTTTCTTTCTCACTACCTTCTTCACTTTCTTTGTAACCAGATCTGTGACCACCAGCCTGTACTGAAGCTCACCTGGGATGACCCTCACATCTCTCAACTACTTTCTATTTCCCTTTCCCACCAGTACAAAGTCAATCTCTGTCTGATTTTCCTTTGCACTACTACTACTACTACTACTACTACTACTACTAATAATAATAATAAACTTTATTTACCAAGGGTAACACGTGACCAAAATTCCCACACCTCCCCCAATACCATAACTATTATTTTCCTGACCACCACAATTTATATCTCCACCTTTCACACCCATAAACCACACTCCATGTCCTCTCCACCTCACTTCTTGCAGATAACACAATCTACCCTCCTCTTTCTTTGTTCCTCACACACCTCTGCACCTCTGCACCTCTCCCACTCATACTTTCTACATTCCAAGTCCCTAACTTCACCCCAAGCCACCCATCAGGCTTCCAATCATGCAAGTAGTGCTCGCATGTGTTTGTGATAAGCAAGTGCAACCCAAACAAGCCTTTGGGCTTGCTGGTGCCCATGTTTTTGTACTGTCATATAATATATTAAATGAATATAGATGGTCTAGACAATAATTCAGTTCAAGCTGATAACTTATGACCCAAACATTTGACCAGGTATTCACCTTTTAGAATTTTTAAAAAACATCCTTTGTGTTAATTATATATCAGTTAGTGGTATAGTTAGTTAGTGCAATATGTACATCGCAATAAAACACAACTAAATAATTTAAAAAACAAAGACGAAACATTAAATAGGTATGAAGTAGTTTTTTTATGACCAATGCAGTGGAATTTTTGTCTTTCTCATATTGGTCCTTGGCCCATCAATGTGACTCATATAATATATAGTTTTTCTTTTGAAACAAAATTAAACACTATAAACAATACCAAAATAGACTAGTTACACAATTTAAACTAAATAATTTATGTTCTCATATTTTTGATTTCAAAGAAAAAAATGTAAGAAACTTTTAGTTTACAGTTCTCACTAAATATTTGAGTTCTTTCTTGCCTAGGACAACATACAAAATAGTTTGTTGTAAAGTCATGTACTGTACATTTAAAGTCAAGAGTTACAGTAACTATTCTAAAATATTACAGACTTAGATCTTCTGAGGAAATAATTTATAACCTGTATTAAGGATTTTGTTTGTTCTTTGACTCATAAAATGAATATGGTTCTTTTAAAGATTGATCATTAACATGTATGACAAACTGTTTGTCTGTAGCTACTTTTCAGATGATGCCACTCAGGAAATGCTGGATGAATGGAGACCTTTGTTGTGCCCATTTGACAGCACATTTGTTAAAGGAATGTTTTATTTAACAAATTTCTTACCAACAACTCTTTCGCCAAACAAGTATGACAAAGGATTTAGGTAAAGTCAATAGTCGAGATAAAATTTTACAAAAACCACACAAGGGTTCAATATTAATTCAAACTGCATGACTTTATCTCTCTTAATAATTTTACTTTAAACTGTAACATGGTTGTTGAAATGGATAATAATAATAAATCTATATGTATTTTTAGGGAAAGTACTGTTAGCAGATCTGTAATATAGTTTTGATGTCGTGTTTTGTGTTCTGAAGATATACCATGAGTATATTTGCCATGTTATATGATGGTGATTACATGACATCTATAGTCAATTAGAAAGGAGGTCCTGCTCTAACCAGCTTACAGTTTTTCTGTTGGGGATTATTTCAGTAGCAAATGCACTACTTAACATACTACAGTAGACTTGGAAAAACATTTCATAGTCCCTAAGATACTTCCATTCTGAATTATGCTACTCAACAAAGTTTTTAACCTGTAAAAATCAGAAAATAAACAATATTGATTTATAATGTATTTTTTGAGTATTCATTGAAATTTTGATCTTTTAGTATAAAATATTTACACGATTTATTGTCTTTCAAGAGGCGGGGGGATGTTGGAGTGAAAATGTGCTGTGATTGTGTGATGGATGTTTTCATTTTATGAACTGTTGGAAGTGGAGGAACTTGTGCAAAACAATAATTCATGATGTGTATAATTGAGACATATAACTGTAAATCCTATTACTGCATGTGCATTTTACAGATTATGGTTTGATGAAATAATGGGCATTTGGTTGACCGCTACCAACAGCACGAGATGGGAAGAGGTTTGTTATTATTTATGCATAAAAATTTGCCATTGCTTTTTATATATGTACAGTATTTGATGACTGATATTAGTATTTATTAAAATTTCAATCTCGAATATTGCGTTTCTGGTGTTTTGATTGGTTCACTTAATCTCAGTTATCAGCTCATAATTATACCGAATGGCCATATATGGAAACTACCCCTGTAAAGTTTTACCAAGCTAAAAAATTTCAGATTAAAATGTTGTCATGTTCAAGTATCAAAGAGCTTGGAAGTTTAATAACACAATTATTGCATTCGCACTTGTTGGATATGAGATGATTATATGTAGCTAACAAGGAGTGTAGGACCTCGTTGCCTATAGTCCTCTCATATCCAACAAGCACGAATGCAATAATTGTTAAATATATATATTTAATAAATTATGTGAGATACACGTTTTTACTTGTTCAACCAGGTCTCCAATAACTCCAGAGAACGTTTTATTATTTAGTTAATCTTCAGCTGTCTAAGATTTTAACAAAGTTATTTATTTCAATCTATTTGAATTTTGCAATTTAAATAATAAAGACTTGATAGATAAGTTTAATTGATCTTACCATACATTTTAAATACTGGTATCTCATTCTAGAATGTTGTAAACTTATTTGCGAGATTAGCAAAAGACAACATTGGATATATTGACTGGAGTCCATATATATCAAAGGTAAATAGAGTTTAATGGTTGGGGAAGGGATATTAAAAACCAATAAAATTTTTAGAATGAAGAAAATTGATATAAAAATTCTAAGAAGTATGTTTTAGATTGCTTATTCTCATAATTTTTGTCTGATACTTTTGTTTTAGAAACTGTATGATGGAGTCAGTAAAACGTTCGTATAAGTTTGTTTCTATTCAACAGTTATTATAAAAAATCTTAACTTTTTAGTTATATTTTTTCCTAGTTAGTTGATCTCGGCTTATTTTAGAAATAAAGGTGTGAAATGATTCTTGTTATAATGTATTACAATGTTAACTTTAAAAACTCTGGTTTTTCTTCTACAGTATTAATTTATTGTTAATACCTTCTTATTGTACCTGACTATTGTACTGTTCTTTGCTGATATTGATTTTGTGTGTATTGTATCATTATTGATTTCCTAATTATTTTACTCACAGAATTAATGTTGGCTTCTGTTTGCAGATTTTTACAAGAGTGCAAAAAGTATTTAGTCTGCCAGTTGGAGACTGCCATCCAGTGATTTGTCCTCGAGATAACGGCTCACTAATCTACAGTTTTGTGGTTTTGATCACCAGCATACTGGTAAGATTGCAGTGTTACTCTTCGTTTCTGAATTTCAACCAAACAATTCCAGCTCCATACAGTTACAGATCTTAACATCATCATTACCTTTTAAACAAAAGGTTACTACATACCAACTTCTGTTGAGAAATTGGATTTGGTGGCCCATCTACAGGAAGTCAAAGATTCATCTGCTTACAGTACAGAGAGTAGAGATAGCACAATGTTTCAGTGAGCCTCTAGGATTGTCTCAGAATAGCATTAATAAGTAAATAGAATAGTTTATTTTTCAGCGATGTTGGTATAGTTGGGAACATATGTTTGCAATCCGACCACAAGGCGCCCAGTTCAACTCTTAACTCTGCTAAGAGTTGAATATTTATTACAACCTCATCACTAGGCTAATTCAGCTTTTCTTCTTTCAAAGGTAGGGAAATGGTGCCAGTATCTGGTGGAAGCTATAACCTGCATTGTGTTTAAATGTTGTGCCCGTGGTAGTCAAGAGTCTTAGCACTACAGAAACTGGAAATTAAATAGGCTTGTAAAATAATTTGGCTTGTACTTTGTTAGTTTTTGCGTCTAACCAAACTTTCTGCAGTAAATGTTCCATTGTTTTACCTTACAGGAGAGCGGTAGTACTGTCCAAGAACATCTGGAAATTATGTTCCAGGCTCTGGAATCCTTCTATCACCCTTCAAACATAGGAAGATACACAGTATGTTAACTAGTTCGCTATGAATTATCTATTGTTTCCTTTCAAATTGTACTAGAAAATCTAAATGTGAGCACTATATCACTCATGATAACATAATAAGATTAATAAGATAACAATGGAATTCAACACTAACGTTTCAACTTACTAGTCAAACTGCTAGGCTTTTCTTTTACTAGAGATTCGTTGAGATCCTTAGATGTTGTCCTTGATAAAGACAGAATATTATTCAATTTTATTTTGTTTACTAGCCAAAGTGGTTAGTGAACCTAAAAATCCTACTGAATTTTTACTAGCCTGTGGTTAGTTGGCAACCATTAATGTCACTCAATACCTGAGTCAAGACTGTAAGTACCTTTATCACTCATTAATGTATAAGCATCGTTAGGTGTTTTGTACAGCATACTGGTAAGAATAAATAATGTTCTTTGATATTGAATATAAAAGGAGAGATAGCTTTGGACACAATACAAAGGTTCGTAATCAGGCATGCTTTCACAATAGAAATCAGCACTATAATCGGTGGTTAGAGCAAACGTTTCATGTCTTTTAGGGAAAACTTCAGAGGTTTCTATCAAGTCTTCCTAAAGAACTCGTGAAAAGGGTACACAGGTACATGCAACAATCTATTTCCTTACTCACTCCCCTCTAGAACCAAGTATTTGAGAGAATCAAAAACCCCGAAATATAATCAGACCTGATTGTTGAGTGCAGTAAACCATGAACAACAATTTGAAATACTGAAAATATGTCAAGTTGTCAAAAACAATTTATTACACTTTGAGTAGGTTTCTTGTGTGATAAGATTATATTTTCAGTTCTAGTATGTAGACTAAGTTAGTACTGTGATTATAAATAATAATGTGGTTATGTAATTTAAGACTGACAACTTATTGCAATACACTATTGTCACGTAAAACCGACATTGATTTAATATTCCGCTTTTCAAAAAACGAATGGCATCATCGCATTTGTCGCATCAATAATAGTAAAAATGCGTTTCGTTGAGATTGCTCACAGCTTGGCGGAGATATGATCATTTCAAGCTAAATATTTTTGAGTTATTTTTTTTTGAGAGAAAATGTATGAGTTAGCATGATACCGAGGATGCCCTACTAGCCTCGTTATCATGCAAAAGCCGTACATCTCAACGAAACTTTGCATTTTTACTATTATTGATGTGACTCAAATGTAATGATATCATTCGTTTTTTGAAAACCGGAACATTTATGAATGTTTCATTTATGTCATACATATTTTTTGGGAAAAGGTTGAGTTTACTGCTCCTTTATAAAAAAGCTCTTTTGTCCATTCTAACTTGTTATTTCTAGTTTCAAGCTCATGAATGTTTTACTTTCTATGTTGAAAATACTTAGATAAATAACGTGGAAATTTTCCCTTACGACATTTTTCAACAAGCCTAATAGTGTGTTTTCTCTTCTACTCGAAAGAGTGTCCTAACCAAGATAACCTAACTATCTCCTCGGTTTACAAATGAGCAGTGTTCCAAATTATTCTACCACCACGTTTTGTAGTCGTCCCTATTCCTCTTCGTTGTCACAAGTATGAAGAACAACACCACAATAATTCAGTATTGGAAGAAACGAGCCTAAAACTATGTATACTGAGTCAGTTTTAAATATACAAATAGGCAACTACCAATGCGAAATTGTCTGTTGAGGTTGCTTTGAGTCACGTCCTTATTTCGTGCTAAAACTGGTGCAATAACAGTAATTTTGGGTTTTGCGAGTGTTACACATGGCATTTATCGTTACCTGAATGTGTATTACTATTTTACCTCAAGGGAGAGGTTTAAAAAGAAGTCGTGGGAAACACAAATTCCTGAGAAAGCAAAGCTAACAGATGAGGACCTCACCAAATTTGTTGAATGCCTTAAACCAGCAGTAATGCTTGCCATATTTAACAAACATGGTAGTTTCGATGCAGCTTCAGCTCTCCAGCATTTGGCGTTGATCAAACCAGAGATTATTTTGCCGTCATTACTTGATAAGTATGATTTCTCTCCTTTCTTGCAGGCTTTTATTTGGTTGTTTATCATTCATTACTGTTCTGCTAAACCGCTGTCTGCTTGTATACTCTTTAATTTTATTTAATTAAGGAAATTGAGGATTTGAAAGTGTTTTTTCATTGAATTTTAAAAGATTTAGTTTTAATTTTAACGAAATTGATGAAGCAAGAGAGTTTTTTCCTGAAATCTCGAAGTTTAATTTTTTTTTGTTTTTACAAAATGGATGATGCGAAAGTGTTTCTTCATTAACTTTGAAGTTTATTCTTTTCTAAAGTTTTAACTAAATAAAATGGATGATGCGAAAATATTTCTTCATTAAACTTTGAAGTTTATATTTTTCATATTAACGAAACTTGTGTATGATTCGAAAGCGTTTCTTCCTTAAACGTTGTAGTTAATATCTTTAATTTTAGCCACTTGGTAGATGTAAAAGAGTTTACTCATTGAAACCAGTGTAGCTTTTTATAAAAGAGGGTTGTGCTAAATTTCATTAGTGGAGAAATTGTTAGTATCTTAACTTTATTCAATGAAATATAATTGATATCCTACAGGCTCTATGTTGCGCTAGATACTCTTACAGAGCCACACCAGTTGACGGCCACCTTAGCATGTGCCACATCAGTGGGAAGGTCATTGGTGAGATCACAGGGCTCTTACACGGCTGGAAGGGCGCATGTGTTGCCACTGCTTATCTCTGTTTTGCCGGGAATTGATCCAAATGATTTTAGGAAAACTATGGTAAGCCAAACTGGGAATCGATCCAAATGATTTTAGGAAATATACTTATGGTGTGCTAAACTGTTAATTGATCCAAATGATTTTAAGAAATTTATGGTGAGCCAAACTGGGAATCCAACCGAGTAATTTTAGGAAGTTTATGGTGAGCTACACTAGGAATTGATCCAAATGATTTGAGGAAAACTATGGTTAGCCAACCTGGTAATTAATCCTAATGATTTTACAGAATATCGACTGTTCATCCAGCTTGATTAAAAGCATTATACCAACACTGAAGTACCTGAATTTATTGAATTTTCTTCAACAAGTGAGTTAATGGCTGATCTTGATATTAAGGATAATCCATCTGGACTGAAAAGCATCCAATTTGGGCTTAGTTGTTCAAAAGCTGAGCAACCCACCAACCCAAGGTTTCATCTCACAACCTTTCGGAGCTGAAATTGACTAGTTCTTTGAAGGAAAATCTGAATAGTTTTTTATAAGAATCATAATCTTTTACTTACGGAATCAACTGCTGGTGTAATTTTTTTCCATTTCGCAGGGTTGAATTTGACCTATCTTCGAACAAGCAATCCCTAGCCTGAAAGTAATCTTGTTCAACCCTAAGTATAGGGACTGGAATCACAGTGAAATAAAAACCAAAATTTTATTTATTGTTTTTTATCTTTAGGCTACGTTTACATTTATCTCAACAATGGCATGTTTGGTGCCAATTGTGGATTGTTCTGAGGCGGTGAACAAGCTAGAAATGACTGAGGTATAAAGAAGTTAAAATATACTCTTGAAACTGATCTACTGATCCTTTTATTAGACTGCAACTAACTAATTTGTCCTTTTATTGCGGAAATCCTCATTTATAGGAAGAAAAAGAACTTTGCTTAGCTACAAGTCAGTTTGAAGACTTTGTGCTACAGTTTATCGACAGGTAAGGTTCAAGTGTCTAGATGCTATATTTAGAACTAAGATTTGGTTGATGATTGTGTCGGAAATTAGGTACAGTATTTTGCCTCAAACTCGTTGATTTAGTAAGTTGTAAAAATGTCAGTTTAATCAGATATAATTCCTAGTAACGTATATCACACAGGAGGCGTATTTGGGGGCTTTGTCTGGTAATCCGGAAGTAATTTTCCACATTTTCAACGTAAATTACATTATGAACAAAAATGGTACTCGAATTTTGTTTTTCCATCATCCTTAGAAAGGTATAAGGACTTTCGATACATACTGAAACCCACACTGATATAATTATGTACACTTTCAAAGAATTCGTTTTGATGAATAGTGCCATTAATACAAAAATGTGTTTGATTCCAGCCTCATTTAACCGGCTTTTAAAACTGAAATCCTTCCAGTTGGAGCTGATTAAATTGTAGAAGTGTATCTTTTTCAGTGTGTTTGTATCCAGTTAGTGTGTGTTTGTACAGTCTCGTTGGTTTTAGCGGTATTGTAATCATATTCTGTGTTGTTTTAGATGTTTTGTTATGATTGAGAATTCTTCATTCGAGCAAACATCGGAGCTAAACAGTACGGCAGCTGATAAACGTACAAGTCAAGAAGGAATGATGGGAATGGCTTTGGCCACTACATTCCACGCAGTTCTTCTGCAATGTTCACCAAAGATATTTGAGGTAATTTTTACAATTTTTTCTTTCTATCAAGCTTACGTAATTGTTTTGTTGTGAGTTGCTAAACTGTTACGACTGTTATAGAATCAATCCAAGATTCAAGATTTAAACGTTTAAAGGATACTTGTTAACTAATAAATGTAGTTTATTGTGATAAGCCCTTTTTAATAGTTTTTGTTGAAGATGGTTGTCAGATGACAGCCGAAATATTATTAGATATTATCAAAAATGAAATGGCTTATCTACAGTTTTATTCCCGAATCAATAAATTGGACTTAATACTTCTGTTTCAGCGTTGAACAGACCTGAGCTTTATTTATCACAACTTACTGACTAGCGTCAATCCGTAAACCACTGAAAAAACAGTGAGATCGAGTTTAATGTTGTCATATTTGCTTTCTTTCTCGTTTCCATATATGTATTGAATGACTATTCTTCATTGGCTATCTTTGCGTTTCGTTGCTTGCATTAATCTATCTATATCTTTATTATTCGAGCCAGTTATGGGGGAATAATTATGGTAGTACGCTGGATCGATTAGCCAAGCTTCAGAACAAAGCCGTTCGTATCAATAATAATGTTCCTATATATGATCATATTACCCCTCACTACCTAAATTTAAATTTTTTAAAACTATCTAATACTGTAGAACTACTTACATGTTTACTGTTCTATGATCTTATTCATAATAACAAAATTACTAAGTATATTATATCCATGGTAAATGAGCAACATAGTTATCTCATTGGAAGTGGAACCAATGAAGAATTTTAAATATAACTTAACTATACTTTTGTATAACATGTGAAAAGAGATGAAATAAATGAAATGATTGAAAATGATGTTGCGATGGTGGTCATGTTTTGTGATTATTATTTCAAAAAGGATTATGTTCTTGTAGTTAGGCTGTTAAGCATAACAATTGTGCATTTTTTGATAAAAGCATGAAACTTCCCATGATTGTAAACTAAGAGG